>JAOTOL010001078.1:0-255304 GCA_034440575.1 Imbricaverruca yamaguchii | reverse complement strand
TAAGTGGAAATGCTAGTTCCTTTCAGTTTCCCACAACACCCTAGCATAAATTTCATCAGGTCCTGCTGCCTTATTTTGCTTTATTTTCCTGGATATGATTGTAAACAACATCACTATCAATGAAATCAACATCATTTGTCAGATCACCCATGTCAATGGTACTATGGTGGTATGGTCGGCAGATTGGTCATATCTTCCAATGTAAACACTGATTTGAACTGCTTCCTCAGCTCCTCCAACCATCTCACTATCCTCACCCAATGTAATCCCATTTTACTTCCAGTGGACCAATTGTGTCAGAAACTTTACTCAGCTTGTAGAAACTAAAGAACTTTTTTACTGTCCCCATTACAGTTTCTAACTAAATCCAGTTCATTTGCTCGCTTTGCTGCTCTGGTTTTTTGCTTCACAGTGTCTCTAGCTTTTCGATACGCCTTTAGATTAACGACATTTGAGGCTTCTTTAAAGACTCTAAATGCAGTTTTCTTAGCCTCTAATTGCTTTTATCACGTCTGGTGTAAGCCATGCTGGCTTTCCTACCTCTTCTTTTGTGTCTTTGCTTTTGGGGACATGTCTAATCTGAGTTTCTTCAAGTAAGATTTAAACTTTTCCCACATTTCACAGGCATTTAAATTGGAGAATTCTTCTTTCCCATCTGATGGCACTCAAAGCCGCTCTCATGCCGTTAAAGTCTGCTGCTGCGGAAATTTGGAAGAGGTGAAGCTGAGCTGATCATCACAACTCCCTGTCTTGTGGTGCCATCCATCATCCACTTCTTTGTTTCTGCATGCTGATGTGACCAAAAAATGACAATGTGCATTACTTATGCATATTACATAGGTAAGTCTACTGACTAGGGTACATATTATTTTCCTACGGTTACTGATAAATAGATTCCATGCATCAAAAAATATTATGTCCATGAAAACATAGTTGAAAATGTACTGAGGAAATCTGTTTGCACCTGACTCCACACCTAGAGAGTATGTTTCCGAATCTGGTTGAGTTTGGATTTTGGAATGCTGCTGTGCCACACGCTGGTGGCAAGGTAGACATCTTTTATTATATAGACAGCAGCAATGCCATTATAAAAACACTATGTAAGAGTCAGGTAGCTTGGTTGGAGTATTATTGCACAAAATCATGCTCAAATTAGGCATGAATATGAACTTGTATCTATGGATGTATTGGTGGCCAGTAAAGCTGACATCAAACACACATTTAGGTCACAGCTGGAACAAATTGTACTGGAAAAAGAGCTGATCAGGTTTATGTGCAAGACCCATGGCAGAAGGTGAGCAGGTGTGGCACAGTGGTTGCTGTCTCAGTTTGGTTGTGTTGCTAGTCTGTATGCATGAAGGCATTGTGTGTTGTATGGTGGCCCAGATATGTACTGAGAAAGGTGCAAAATAAAGATCATTATCATAATCATTATTATTGCTAGCCCATATACAAAGAATAGGTAGAGCTGTGATCAGGCCTTAATATCTGGATTGTAAACAGGTCCATCATTTATGAATATCACCATATTTTTGTTAGTTATGCACTGAACATAATGTGGGAGATATTCAAAAAGGCATCAGCCAAATAAGGTGCCCAGTAAACAGAACATGTTCAGATACCTACCTTTTCCCTAACCAATGTAAGCAGGTAGGTGGGCATCTATATCTTTTGGCCTTGTGAAATACCAGCCAGGTCTGTGATACATTTTACACTCCAGTTTGATGCAGGTCACAACCTGCCTACCTACTTACTTGAATTTAGGAACTAAGCCCTACCTATTTAAGCTTGTTGATCTTTGCCACAAATACATTGATAAATACCTACTCAACGTACACACTTGTCTGTGGCAGAACCTCATGCAAGGGCTGAGCACCAACCCTGCAAGAACTTGATCATGATGCAACTGCAGGAACGCTTCCACGTGTCCGATTACCAACGGCTTTCCTTTTGCAAAAAGTCAACAGGAATTGTGGTGATTTTTAGCTCACAACAAATGGCAACAATTTTGAAGCCATTTGTTAGTTGCTTATGTGCTGCCGTCTGCCGCCACGCATGTGAAGCTCTGTGGTGCCGCTGAGCGTTTACGGTGTCATCTAGCTGGTCGAATGCAGAACTATTTTTGGAACTTATGAAACCTGGTACTTATGACTTTGGGTACTTGTGAATTCACCCTGTCTGCAGTATTTTGGAAGTTATCTGGTTGTTCGATGTCAAAAGAATGCTTCATTCGAACCCTCCTATTAAGGACCTTGCCAGTAGCACATTTATGTTAATCAATCTCATTTGTCTCACAAACATCCCATGAAATCATGAGTGCATACATGCGAATAATAGTCCATGTGGGCTTCACTAAGTAGGCATTTACCTTTGGTTTTTTATTGTCTTCAAACATTGAGTGCTGTATGTTGACTCTATATTGGTTTCTTCAGTGTTTGTATTACTTGAATCTTTAGCATCCTTCACAACGAATAAGCAATGCCCTGCTGGTTCATCATCTCAATTTTATATTTATATGTCAGAAAATTAAATGTTCAATCCAGTTTGAGAAGCTCTGGATTCCCGGTTTTGATCTTCAAGGTGAAGATATGCCAAAACCGAAAAGAAGTACTTTGCAATGGAAGACAATTTTTAATTGGATTGTAGTGATAACACTCGTCGAAATGTTGAAGATTGCCTCCGTAGCTATCAGTGGTAAAGGTTGCCATTGCTACAGATATTGTCAAGATATTTTTGTCGGTATTCTTTTTTACTTTCTGCCGTAGCGTTGTTTACACTAGATATGTAACCGAATGTGCCGCATATAGGCAGGAGATGCCGCACTGGTGAAATATTATACAGCTGGATATGGATGCAACGTTTTGATGATGTCACGAACAGTCACAATAATACGACTTATTTGCCCATCGGGAAACCGCACGGTTTTGCAGCATTACGTATGACTCGGGGCAGCGTGAAACCGCCAATAAATCATAATAAAAGAACTGCATGAGGGCAGCAGGTAAAAGAGACTGTTTTCTCACATTATGCGTGCATTACGGCAACGGGAAACCACCATGAAACCATCACAGCGGCTCCAGATCATCAGGACATCTTCCAATAGATCCAGGGATCATATTCTAGTGGTATTGACGCATGGGGACATCAAGGACTGCATGAGGGCAGCAAGGAAAAGAAACTGTTTTATCAAACTATGTATAAGTTACGGCAGCGAGAAACCATCGCAGTGGCTCCAGATCATCAGGAATTCTTTCCATGGATCGAGGAGATCATATTTTCAAGGTATTTCCACATGTGAATACTACAAACTGCCTCACGGCAGAAGGGTAAAACAGAAGGTTATACCACACTATGCATACGTTGCGGCAGCGAGAAACCACTATGACACCACTAGCAATGGCTCCAGATCATCAGTACCTCTTCAAATAGGTTCAGAGATCATATTCTGAAGGTATTTCCACATGGGGATGCCAAGAACTGCATGAGGACAGAAGTAAAAAACCTCTTTTCCCAGCCACAAAAAAATAACCCCCTTTATCATTTTCCTTTTCTTTTCCTTTTTATTTTTTTTTTTTTTCCTTATATAATAAAAACAAAATTTTTCACCTTTTTTCCACTAACCCTTTTTCTCTTTTTCTTTTTTTCCCAACTCATCTTTTCCTTTTTTTTTTTATTTTTTTTTTTTTTCCTTTTTTGGTAATTATTTACCTATTTTTGAAGGACTAAAAAACAGACACCATCTCACCGACACGGTTTGACCGACACCATCTCGCCGACATGGACCATCTCAGCAACCGCTGGCTCGATCTTCATGAAACCTACACCAAACGATCGCCAGTGTGCCAGAGGCGTGCCGTTTGGACTTTCGTGACCTTGGGTCAGGTCAAAGGTCACCAAATTGAAGAAAAACATAATTTTGGAATTATTGACATGGCTGATCTCGGCAACCGCTGGTTCGATCTTAATGAAACCTTCACCAAACGAACGGCCGTGTGCCGGAGGCGTGCGGTTTGGACTTTCGTGACCTTGGGTCAGGTCAAAGGTCACGAAATCGCAGAAACACAATTTTAGGCTAACCGACATGACCGATCTCGGTAACCGCTGGGTCGATTCCAATGAAACATTCACCAAACGAACGGCCGTGTGCCGGAGGCGTGCCGTTTGGACTTTCGTGACCCTGGGTCAGGTCAAAGGTCACGAAATCGCAGAAAAACCATAGTTTTAGGCTCACCGACATGGCCGATCTCGGTAACCGCTGGGTCGATTCCAATGAAACCTTCACCAAACGAACGGCCGTATGCCGGAGGCGTGCCGTTTGGACTTTCGTGACCCTGGGTCAGGTCAAAGGTCACGAAATCGCAGAAAAACCATAGTTTTAGGCTCACCGACATGGCCGATCTCGGTAACCGCTGGGTCGATTCCAATGAAACCTTCACCAAACGAACGGCCGTATGCCGGAGGCGTGCCGTTTGGACTTTCGTGACCCTGGGTCAGGTCAAAGGTCACGAAATCGCAGAAAAACCATAGTTTTAGGCTCACCGACATGGCCGATCTCGGTAACCGCTGGGTCGATTCCAATGAAACCTTCACCAAACGAACGGCCGTATGCCGGAGGCGTGCCGTTTGGACTTTCGTGACCCTGGGTCAGGTCAAAGGTCACGAAATCGCAGAAAAACCATAGTTTTAGGCTCACCGACATGGCCGATCTCGGTAACCGCTGGGTCGATTCCAATGAAACCTTCACCAAACGAACGGCCGTATGCCGGAGGCGTGCCGTTTGGACTTTCGTGACCCTGGGTCAGGTCAAAGGTCACGAAATCGCAGAAAAACCATAGTTTTAGGCTCACCGACATGGCCGATCTCGGTAACCGCTGGGTCGATTCCAATGAAACCTTCACCAAACGAACGGCCGTATGCCGGAGGCGTGCCGTTTGGACTTTCGTGACCCTGGGTCAGGTCAAAGGTCACGAAATCGCAGAAAAACCATAGTTTTAGGCTCACCGACATGGCCGATCTCGGTAACCGCCGGGTCGATTCCAATGAAACCTTCACCAAACGAACGGCCGTATGCCGGAGGCGTGCCGTTTGGACTTTCGTGACCCTGGGTCAGGTCAAAGGTCACGAAATCACAGAAAAACCATAGTTTTAGGCTCACCGACATGGCCGATCTCGGTAACCGCTGGGTCGATTTCAATGAAACCTTCACCAAACGAACGGCCGTATGCCGGAGGCGTGCGGTTTAGACTTTCGTGGCCTTGGGTCAGGTCAAGTCACGAGATCGCAGAAAAACAATAGTTTTAGGCTCATCGACATGGCCGATCTCGGTAACCGCTGGTTCGATTCCAATGAAACCTTCACCAAACGATCGGCCGTGTGTCAGATTTGAATCATAATTTTTGGCTTCTATAATGATTTCAATGTTATTCACTTCCTATCTTATTTACAGCACTCACGAGGAACTAACGAATATATATTTATATGACGTCAGTAATGATACAATCAACACTTGTTTTGTTAGCAAGTGACTTTGTGACTTTTAATGAACGTTCCATTTCAACAACCTTGGATAGTTCTCTTGGCCCAATTGGTTTGCGGAGTTGCTGATTGTGTTAGTATGAGGCTGATTTTCGTCCTTTTCCGGATCTTTAATGGATGTATATCTGAATGGAATTTTATTTAGCGGTAGGAGTTAACCAATTCCGAATAAAGTACAATGTTTACTTATAGTTCTTAAAAATTTATTCACTACATTTTCGGAGTGCGCATGTGATGAACATTGCAATTACTATTGTAGGTAGTTGTGTTAAGTAATTTTAGCTGTGATTTTAGTTTGGTATATGTGTCAGTTTAATGGTAAATTGTAATGTCTTACCTTTAGTCTGTGCATCAATTTGGTTTAAGCTTTGTGCACACAACTCGTAACATGTAATATGGTCTTGCTCAACAGAATATTGTAGTTTAATTAGCGATTGGATGAACTTTTGTGTGCAGTGTGAAAAGCTAATTTTGTGTTGAGCTTTCATTTTGTACAAAAAATAGTTGCAGGGTTTGTTTCTGTGGCTTCACAAACATCCACAGGTCATTCCTGTCAAACCCAGTGGGTATTTTTATGCTGCCATCTTCCTCCAGTGGAGCAAAAGCTTCACCATCAGAAGAGGGGCGGGGTCCATTTGTGTTTTTTCAACTGGAGGTTGTCATGGCACACTTGCTCAGTATTCATAGAGCCATCACATTTCCTTTATCTCAACAATGTATTCAACAATGGCCTAATGGTTAAGGTGTTGAGCTCTGGGTACTAAAGGTCCTGGGTTCAACACTAGCACCACTCAGGACATTTCCCAATCCCTCAGCCCTCCACCAAAACAGTGGGTGGAGCCATTAGCTGTGATTGTGCATAAAGTTTGGTGAGAACCAGCCAATAAATATACAATGTATGCAAGCCATCATCAGCTTACTCAGCCAGTCAGCTGATGGTGACATCAAACATACCAAGACAAGCTCCCAGAAGGTTTAGGTTAGGCTAGGTTATGTTTTCACCCCCTTGGAGATATCCTGGGTCTGGGTGTTTTGTGGGGGTGGGGTTATTCATTGCACCTGGCTGGATGTGTGTGTACATTTGAGTAATGTCACCAATAGCTGACTGGTGGTCTGCTGATGGCGACTCAGATGCACTGTTGATATAAAGAAAGTGTGAGTGGTAAATCTTTGAGTAAGGTTATCCACTTGATCCATATATTTGATGGTGAACAACATCCTCATGTCAAATGAATATAATCTGCTTGCATTGACAGAATACCAGGATCATTCTTTGCAACAGAAATATGGAATTGTCACAACTATGAACAATAATCTAAGTAACAGATGCAGACCACATCTTTTTGTGGTCATTGATCTGTCATTCAGCCTAAGGGAAGACTATTACTCCACAGTTTGGATCTGCCACAATGTGGTGCTATTTGGATTTGGATGTGCTGCAATTTGGTGTGAACTAAAATTCCAATCATCAAGGTTGAGTGAGTTAAGATGGGAAAAGTTAGCATCTGGTAGAGAAGCACCTTGGAACCAGGGAGCATGGCGAGTCCAGACACCAGATTATAAGCTATATGCTAAAAAGGCAGGTTGTAACAAACTGCAAAATGGAGATGCCTAGTGCTCAAATGCCTAGTGCTTCAATGTCTAGTCCTCAAATGAGATGAAAGGTCTTGCCTGGTCCATTCCATAGGCAAACATAAGTGCTAGTTGAAGTCCCTGAGGACACCTACATTGCCAAAAATATAGACAACATTGGGACTGTATTACAAGGCATGCTATAGACATTGTGCTATCATCATTATCATCATCATCACAATGGAAAGATTGTGGGTTTGAGTCTCACCTGTTGCTACTCTTCACCCATGACCAATCAAGGTGAGAGATTGGTGACACTACATGACTCAGTGGTCAATGTTTTGCCAAAATCAATAACCACCACCATCTTGATAGGCACAGTCTTTTAAGGGATACTCAACACAGAATTTGATCTTGAAGTTCTCAATGTGCATTTTTATCTTGAAGATCTCTACAACATCCAAGGATGGATGTTGCAAACCTCATTTAAAACTAGCAAAGCTTTTAATAAAGTTACACATCTGAGGCTAAGTCATCAACTTCAGCAACATGATTGTTGGGAGTGTTGAAAAAGTTAAATTATTCATGGAACAGGGTGTAAATATCACTTAATACACACTGAATTGACATCCTTGTGAAAGAAGTACTACCATCATGCTTCTTGGTGCATGTTTGTGAAGTCTGCATGTCTTTTCTGTAACTGTATCCCATTCACAAGCATCATAATATTTTGCCCACTGCAGCATATCTTGGATCATGATGAAGAACATCCCTTAGTGAAATTTCAGGTGAACAGATTATGATGCACTGCTAAACAATGCCAGTTTATAGCATCGGTGTTTGCATAATTATTGTTGGTATCATTATCTCCAGAGAATGCACCTTTCAGAATATGCAAAATTGGAACAGTCATATGTATGCAATTATCTTAAACTAGGTTTGCAAGACTTACATGATTATAAATAGCATTGCTTCCATGGTGATTTTGACATCTCACTTAACATGCACCATGGAGGGCCTTAGAAAATTAGGCACACTGAAGGGGGGTGGATTCCACCCCCTCTAAGATCTCAGCTCCTACTGAGGCTAGAGCAATGAAATTCGCAGGGTGGATGGGCACCACAGTGAACTCTATTGTGTGCAAATTTCATAACCTTAGGTCAATATCTTCAAGGTCAAATGAGGTCATAAGAGAAAAATGTTCTGGTTGTGCATGAATTGGCTTCTCAGTGTTATGGATCGCTATTATTGTGTTTAAGTGCTCAATTGGCATTAATGATGTTATGGACATTACAAATGATCCAATACAGATGCTAGATCTGCCATTTGACCTCAGGTCACCTATGTAGGAGCACTTTAGCAGGTCAATACCTGCTCCAGTTACCAGAACCGGGCTGACCACCCGACTGCTCCGTTGGGAGGTTCAGCATAATTGACTTTGCAAAGAAAGGAGTGAAATACATGAATAAAGTATGGAAATGCTTCGGCACACAATGACACAGTATATTTTGGGATGTGTAGGGAGTAACATGTAAAGTGACATCAGTTGCATGACAGTCATTTGCCTTTTTGACAACATTCCAGTTGACCAAGTTTGGCTCTATTAGCCTATCATAAACTTTACCTGACTTGACCTTGGCGACCTAACATGACTTTTAAATTATATAGCATAACAATATGCATCAAACAAGTCCCTATTGTTGTCAAGAATAGTTCCCTTTTGCCAATATACCGGAAGGGCATCAGCGCCGATTTTTGTGATCTGGCGCTGCGAATTATTTTTTATTTTAACGGCCCCTAGCTTGAAAAGTTCTCGGCCGATTTTCATTTTTCTTACTTTAAGCAATGTGCCGGACATTTCCAAGTAGGTACACAAAACATGGTGTGTATCAGCTAGTACAATATGGAGTTATGCATGAAAAAATTGGAGGGTGGGCGGATTTCGCCATCCCCTCAAGTTCGTGTGTTAGCCTGTCATAAACTTGACCTGACTTGACCTCGGTGACCTGAAATGACTTTGAAGCAATATAACATAATAATGTACACCAAACAAGTCGCTAGTTTTGCCAAGAACACTTCCCTTTTGCCAATATACGGGAAGCACATCAGCGCTGATATTTGTGATCTGATGCCGATAAAATTTTTGACTAGCGACCCCTAGCTTGAAATTTTTATGGTCGATTTTCATTTTTCTTACTTTAAACGACATGCTGGTCATTTATAAGCAGGTACACAAACAATCGTGTATATTGGCCAGTAAAATCTGGAGTTATCTACGAAAAACCGGAGGGGTGGGCGGATTTCGCCCTCCCCTCCAAGGCGCATGTTAACAAGGAATTATTTTAATGATGGTGGAGTACCACATGGCTCTGTCCTAGAGCCATTTGGAGCCTCCTGGGCACATCAACTGAGGTTGTCATGCAGTGTCTACAGAGGAGAAACCTTGAGATCAGTGTAAAATAATTGACGATGTGACCTGAAAATTCACAGTTAATGGAATTGTGCTATTTCATCCTTGTCTTAGGTTTTTACGAGTTTGCCACATGATGTATGGGCAGTCATCATGCACACCACTGCCAAATACTGTAAAATGCATCTGACTGAAGTGAAAGTCATTCCACTTTTTTAATCCTTCACCCGTCCCGTCTCGGGGGGGGGGGGTCTTCAAACGCCCCCTCAGGTTTTTTTGCGGATAGCGGACGAACGGCGCGCGTCAGCGTACCCAAATTTCGCAAATCTTTTCCCACATCAATTTGGCATGCTGTTTCAAAATTTTGAAGTCCGGTCATCTAGAATCTACGAATTAGTCGAGGTCAAGTGAGGTCACCTCGAAAAAAGTTCAACCAGTGGTCACGCTTTAACGGATGCAGATATTTCAATGAAACTTTCAGAGTTTGCTTACCTTTATGAATGCAACAAAACGTACGAGTGGAATTCTTTTTTTTTCGTTTTAGACTAATATATTTTGTTTATTTTCCAAATGGCAGTTCAAATAGAGGATTCTGGCTAAAGCACGGATTTCTTATTGGGGCAAGTTGACTTCCAACAACGTTTCTCGGTCTGCTCTACCCATTGGAAAAGGAAAATTAAAGAAAACTTGAAAGCTCAAAATTTTCAACCAAAAAAATCGGGGTCCCCAAAAAATTATAGCCCTGGTCAATTTGGCTCTCCTTTTCCCATTCCAAATACATTTTTTTTTCTTCATATATCCCCAAAATTAACCCCAATCAACAGCTGAGTCATATAGCTTTGTTAATCTCACATTGATTGGCCGCTGGTGAAGAGTAGCAACAGCTGAGACTCGAACCTACAATCTCTTGATTGTTAGGTGAGAAACTTGACCCTAGACTACCTGTCCCCTTGTATAACATAGCACATGGATGATCCCTTACCTGGAGTTGCACTACAGAATGTTCGTTATCACAACGCTAGATCCCACAAATGATCAATTCGGGTTGAAGCACCCTAAATCCCAAATAACTAACTGAATCCCATATCCGTTATTAAAATATTAAAATCTGATTTATTAAAACTCAGTTCTGGCACAAAATGACCCTTGATGTCGATGCTACCTTAAACTCCAATCCACTGCCACCACCATATCCATTATGGTGAGCATAAGCATGCTATTTATCAACGGGATACTGTAAGAAGCAAGGGATGAATACCTCACTACCATGCCCCAAGAAGCACAATGTTGATACTTCTTTGGGAATGGTGTTGATTCAGTGCTCGGTAGGTGGTATATTCCACCCTATTTCATAAGTAATTTATCACTGCTTGGGAGAGTAATGAATTTGAAGACATGGCTGGATTCCTGCCAAAAGATCTCTTTGTTTTCATGGTCATGTTATGAGAATATCTCCTTGATTTCATGTTTTTGAAACATTAATGAGAACATGATTCAGATAAAGTGAGAGCTCAGAATGTATGCACTAAAAAGCAGTCATATGACTGGACTGGATTCCATGCTGACAATAATTGTAGGCGGGCAGATGTTTTGAGAATAAGTGTAGTTTGAAGCTATTCTCAACGTTACCACTGACATGTGTGCTCAGTGAGCTCACCAAGGTCATCTGAGGTCACCTGAGATCACTAGTACATTCTGCACATTATACTACACTGCATTGAGATAGAAGGCTGTAATTACCGTCATTGTTCTGGTGTCTACAAGATGTATTGATTGATACATTACATGACCTCCCTATGCTACATCATGACCTTGATTCAGGGTTAAAATATTGATTTTTCGTTAGGTGTGAGATGTCGAAACGAGCACAGTAGGATGTCGAAATTTGCCATGGGATTAGTGTCATTTAAAATGATTTTGATGCCTCAGACTCAAATTCGAGCTGTTGGTGTAGGTTCCAAGGGGCAGGGTGTTGATACTTCTTGGGGAAGGATGTCGATTGAGTGTTCAGAAAGTGGTATATTCCACCCTATTTCACGAATAATTCATCACTGCCTTGACTGAGGTCAGTTTTGGAGTAAAACATTCCTGCTTGGGTACATAGTTGGCCTCGGTTGTCCGCTGTGAATCTCATGCACTTTGAGGTTGTGCATGAATATGCGAGTCAATAATTTACTCTATGACCTCTGCGAGGTCATCATAGGTCATTGCACATCACTGAAAATTACTTCTCACGGTGTTGGACTATAGTGATGGAACCAATGCCAATCGGTTTGTCCCCTCAATGCGCCAAAAATAGGTGTGGAATGATCCTAGGTCACTTAGCTCCCTCAGTCTGTCACATATGTGGTATTTTGTCTGGTCAGGTCGAGCCAAGCAAAATGTGGTAAATTGTCGAACCCTTTTGCATAGCTACTTGATTTCGTCTTGCATTAAAAGTGTAAGGCAGGAATCCCATGACTGACTGCATAATACATGAAATACATATGAACAAATTTTGCTACAGAGCCAGTCCGGTCCGATGTCAAGAGGTGGGACATATTTGCAGCTCGTTGCTAGCGTGGGAAGCGCGCGTACTTTGTTGGCGGGCGCCACACGATAATCAACGCCACCCGATAGTTTCGCGGCTTTGTTTATGGTGTCGCGTTTGAAATCGCCGCCGCAGCGATTGGTGTAAGGGAAATGTGATCCGAGCTTATAAACAAAAGGTTCTGGGGTTGTAATCTGCAGTTCAATAACACACAGAGCGGCGAGTTATCAGCGAAGCCTCGTGTGTTGTTCTATATGAGCATTGAATACAGGTATATCCTCTGTTGTAATGGAATGCGTCGTTCCCGTACCTATCCACTACAATAAAGACCCGGTCTTAAATATCGTGCCTTTCTATAATTTCTCTTGCGAATCGTCACGCAATATTCGGAAATGTACCAGTGCTGGACACGGCGCATGGATCACAAACATTTGTGATAGTGAACATCAAGGTGGTATAAAGCCAAATGTTATGTAAAATTATAGCACCAGCGAAAGCAATATGACTAGAGCAGTCGAAGCGCCCGAAAACCCAAATAACTAACGCCAGCGAAATACTCTCGGTGAGATGCGTTGAATGGTATGTGACATGACCTACCTATGCCAGAAAATGGTCTTGACCTCGGGTCAACCGAGGTACCACGTACGAAAATTTAAGCATCCTGAGACGGACTTCCGGAAAGTATCCAACCGGTCTGGGTCCCTGCATGCTTCACACAAAGAAGGATGAGCCCAGTTATTCAGCTTTTGCATGTAAGTTGAGGCAGTTGGTATCCTCAGCAAAATCTTTAGTAAGTTTCACAACTGATGATGATCCCGCACTGTACGTACCAATGCAGACGTGCTTCCCTAACGCGGACCATGTCCTTTGCCACGTTCATTTTCGCCGCAACATTGAGCACCAATTTACCCGTATGCGTATTCCGGAAGTCGTTCGCCAGTCAATTCTGAGCGATCTGTTCGATAACAACTTTGGTTTAATTAACATCACTGACAAAGTCTCGTTCGCTAAAAAAAATTGAGGAGTGTTTCACCCAGTGGGCTCGTCTCGGAAACGAAGCAGAGAAATTCGTCACTTACTTCCGGCAATTTAAATTGAAGAAAGTAATCACCAAGATTATTGGGAAAAAGCGAGTACGAATCGCATAGAAAGCATCCACAACACAATTAAGGGCGTCACGGGACATCAGAAAATGCAGGTGAACACGTTCATTGATGTACTCCGTGGGTTGGTAATATTTGAAGAAAAGGAAACAAATAGGGCTTTGCACGACGAGGGAACTTATAAAGTCAGTAACCTGTACAAACACTATGATTTCGAAAGCACAGATGGCCTCACTCACACTGTACCAGCAGCACTGCAAAATCTCTTTGTTCGGTACATCGGCACCGGTAATCTCGACCCAAAATGTGACTAAGTCTCTCAACATTCCGGCGTCAGCAGGTCGGAAACAACATTCTCAGGGACAGTCCTATGCGAAGAAACCTGCCATTCAGATCAATTCTGAACCGTTTATAATTTCGTTATGCTCTCCTAAAACAAAGAAATGCAAATCATGCAAACAAACGATCAACTGGCGTATCGTTCAGAAACCACATGACATAGTTATCACCCATAGGGAACGTTGGGAGTATCCAAAGGAGATTGCAGGTAAAATCGTTATGGTCGAAACGAGTTCCAGACAAATGGCTTGTATGTCCTACCACATATCCAAGTCATGTTTGTACGTCCGTTTTCCTGATATATTCAACAATCATAAGCAAATCACAGTAGGCAAACACTTACTTCCACTTTTGACAACATCACACAAAACATTGATCATGGAGGTGCTCGGGGTCTGCATTTAGGGGTTGTGGATATTTACGAAATATAGTGCATTGTTCACATTCAAGCTTAAGAGTTTGGTGCAAGTGTCCAATTACTCATTCCATAGATATTTCTTGTCACGTGCTCGCCACGTAATTTTCTTTGTTATATTATTCTGGTCAGGAATGTGTTACTTTCAACATGCTAGGATTTCGTGTGATGTCTGAAAAGAGGGCGTATTCGAACCTCAGTTCGAAGGCCATCGCCATCTTAGGTTGTGTTCGTATGTTTATGCTAGTCTGGAATACGTTCCTTTCAACATGATTGGATTTCGTATGTTGTCTCAAAAGAACCTTAGTTTGGAGGCCATCGTCATTTGAGGTTGTTTTTGTATGTATATGATAGTCTGGAATACGTTGCTTTCAACATGCTGGGCTTTCGTGTGGTGTCTGCAAAGAGGACTTTCAACCCTAGTTTATTGTCCGTCGCCCTTTGAAGCCATTTTCATATGTTTGTGCTAGTCTGGAATGTGGCATTTTCAACATATGCCGATATTTTGTGTGAAAAGAGGACGCCTTCTAACCCTAGTTTGAAGGCCGTCGCCATTTGAAGTTATTTTCGTGTATGTATGCTTGTCTGGAATGCGATACTTTCAACGTGCTGAGATTTTATGTGATGTCTGAAAAGAGGGCGCCTTCCAACCTTAGCCTGAGGGCCGAGGGGCCGCGGTAGCTCAGTTAGTAGTGCGTCAGACTCTTTATCGCAAGATTGTGGGTTCCAACCTCACAACCGACGGCATTTACCAGGTCCACCCGCGACCAATCGGAGTAAGAGGTTGGCGACGCTACGTGACCTAGCGGTTGAATGCGTCGTAAGCGAAGGCCACCGCCATTTCAGGGTTTCGTATGTTTATGCTAGCCTGGAATACGTTGCAAAGTGCTGGGATTTCGTGTGGTGTCTGAAAAGACGTCTTTCAGCATTAGTTTATAGTCCGTCGCCTTTTGAAGTTGTTTTCGTATGTTTATGCTAGTCTGGAATATGGTGCTTTCAATATGCCAAGTTTTCGTGTGGTGTCTGAAAAGAAGACGCCTTCGAACCTTAGTTTGAAGGCCGCCGCCATTTGAGGCTATTTTAGTGTGCTTATGCTCGTCTGGAATATGATGCTAAACCAGATAGCTTAGGTATCATTCCACATATATGCAAAGAACGAGGGTAACATAGCAGGGCAATGTGATACGTTACATATTTCCATCACACATGATGCATAATTTAATGCAGTTATATATATATATATATGCAATATATCACATATGCTATGCAGGGGACGAGTAGCCTATGAATATGTTGCCCGTCTTACAATCGAAAGGTTGTGGGTTTGAGTCTCACCTGTCGCTACTTTCTGACAGGTGGACTGGTCAACCAACTCTTGGACGTCCTGCATAAGAGGACGAAGAAGTCACCTGGTGATGGCGCGAGAGTCACCCCGCCCGGAGAAGACACTTCACAATGCGTGTTGTGATGGATTCAAGATTCATTTCTGTCGACGTAGGCGTAGCTGCCCTGACATGGCGTTGAGTTTGTATGGGCAAAATGTACCTACAACAGTGTCTCGTTTCCTTGGTGTGCAGCTTGACCATCATCTAACATACAGAGATCATATCAAAACACTCAGAGACAAATGTTTTAAAGCAATTGCAATACTGAAGTATGTGGCTCGTACGTCATACGGTGCTGATAGAAAGACACTACACCTGTTGTATTGCAGTCTGATCCGCTCGAAGCTTGACTACAGGGTGCGCGGAAAGTCCTGGCGCTTTTCTGGTATGCTTGCCAGCGCGCGCTGTGATTGGTGGCCAGTCTGTCAATGGCCGCAGGCGTGACCCTCGCCGACCCGGTCAGCCGGGTGGCGTGCAAATATGACCTTCGAATCGCGTTCAGTCATGGATAAACAGACGAAGCGGCACCTTGTCGCTGGCTGCCTGCGCGCGGCGGCCGGGTTCGGCTTAACCGAGGCGCAAGTTGCGGAACGATGCAGCGTTTCTCGGCGAACGGTTCAAGCGGATAAAGGCGAAGATCCGATCTGTGGAGTCCTTAGAAGATGCCCCCAGGTCAGGTCGGCCGCGGTCGCTCAGAACTCCCGAGAACGTGGCCGCCGTGTCAGAAGCAATCGAAGAAAATCCGCGGCAGTCAATCAGAAAACTGGCGAAGAAGTTTAGCTTTCCCGAGACATCAATGCGGGAATTGATCCACCAAGACTTGAACATGGAGTCCAGAGTGCTCCATAACAGGCCGCGTTTAACCGAGGCCACGCGTCTCCGCCGTCTGGAGAAGAGCAAGCTGCTGCTCAACTTCTTGAAGAGCCCGGTGACCACCGGCTTCGTTCGGATCTTCTCCGATGAGAAGCTCTTCCACGTCGACGCCCAGCTGAACCGGAGGAACTCCCGCTACCTGTCCGACCAACCTGTTGACGAAGTGGACCCCCGGATTCGGTTCAACTCCGTGAACAAGCACCCGCAGAAGGTGATGGTCCTGGGTGTCGTCGGGTCCGACGGGCAGAAATGCCCCATCATCTTCATCGACGCCAACGAGAAAATCAACAGGCAGGTCTACGAGTGGCTCCTGGACACGCACGTCATCCCCTGGGTCAAGGCGACCTACCCGGAGGGCAATTTTGTCTTCCAACAGGACGGAGCGCCCGCCCACAACGCCACCGCCATCCAAGCCAAGCGGACAGAGGAGCGCGGCGGGCCAGATCACTTCTGGCGGAAGGAGATGTGGCCGCCTCAGTCGCCCGACCTCAACCCGCTCGATTACAGCGTGTGGAGCGTTCTGCAGGATGAGGTCTAGGCCACTTCTCATCCCAACCTGGAGTCGCTCAAGGCTCGCATCGTGGCGGCGTGGGAGGCGCTGGAGGCGGCCTACATCATCAGGACCTGCAAGGGCTTCCGCTCTCGCGTCGAGGCCGTCATCGCCGCCGAGGGCGGTTACATCGAGTGAGCGGTTGGTGAAAGGATGTGGCTTGTTGTTCCCAGTCACTGTTACGACCTGTTGTTGAATATATATGAGCCAGTTGCATTTGTTTGCGAAAATGTTGAAAAGCGCCAGGACTTTCCGCGCACCCTGTACGCTTGTTTTATATACAATGGCGCGTGAGCTACTACAAAGCGTACGCTTGACCCAGTACATCATGCCGCGGTACACATAATTACGGGGGCATTTCGCGTGCTAGTAGATGCTCATCAGCCTCCACTGTTTATGCGACGAGACATGCTAGACCTTCGATACGCCTGCAAAATGCGACAGTTCCCGACACACCCATCTTATCCGGCAGTTTTTTCTCATGACGCGCACGCGATTCTTCGAAATCACATTAGGAGAGGAACGTCATACTATGTGCGAATGAAGACGCTCCTGGGACAAATGGAAATACGACTACAAGGAATTCGGCAATATGAAGAATTGTCTGTTCCTGCGATTTCGTGACCTTTGGCCTGACCCAATGTCACGAAAGTCCAAACCGCACGCCTCCGGCATACGGCCGTTCGTTTGGTGAAGGTTTCATTGGAATCGACCCAGCGGTTACCGAGATCGGCCATGTCGGTGAGCTTAAAACTATGGTTTTTCTGCGATCTCGTGACCTTTGACCTGACACAGGGTCACGAAAGTCCAAACGGCACGCCTCCGGCATACGGCCGTTCGTTTGGTGAAGGTTTCATTGGAATCGACCCAGCGGTTACCGAGATCGGCCATGTCGGTGAGCCTAAAACTATGGTTTTTCTGCGATTTCTTGACCTTTGACCTGACCCAGGGTCACGAAAGTCCAAACGGCACGCCTCCGGCATACGGCCGTTCGTTTGGTGAAGGTTTGATTGGAATCGACCCAGCGGTTACCGAGATCGGCCATGTCGGTGAGCCTAAAACTATGGTTTTTCTGCGATTTCTTGACCTTTGACCTGACCCAGGGTCACGAAAGTCCAAACGGCACGCCTCCGGCATACGGCCGTTCGTTTGGTGAAGGTTTCATTGGAATCGACCCAGCGGTTACCGAGATCGGCCATGTCGGTGAGCCTAAAACTATGGTTTTTCTGCGATTTCGTGACCTTTGACCTGACCCAGGGTCACGAAAGTCCAAACGGCACGCCTCCGGCATATGGCCGTTCGTTTGGTGAAGGTTTCATTGGAATCGACCCAGCGGTTACCGAGATCGGCCATGTCGGTGAGCCTAAAACTATGGTTTTTATGCGATTTCGTGACCTTTGACCTGACCCAGGGTCACGAAAGTCCAAACGGCACGCCTCCGGCATACGGCCGTTCGTTTGGTGAAGGTTTCATTGGAATCGACCCAGCGGTTACCGAGATCGGCCATGTCGGTGAGCCTAAAACTATGGTTTTTCTGCGATTTCGTGACCTTTGACCTGACCCAGGGTCACGAAAGTCCAAACGGCACGCCTCCGGCATACGGCCGTTCGTTTGGTGAAGGTTTCATTGGAATCGACCCAGCGGTTACCGAGATCGGCCATGTCGGTGAGCCTAAAACTATGGTTTTTCTGCGATTTCGTGACCTTTGACCTGACCCAGGGTCACGAAAGTCCAAACGGCACGCCTCCGGCATACGGCCGTTCGTTTGGTGAAGGTTTCATTGGAATCGACCCAGCGGTTACCGAGATCGGCCATGTCGGTGAGCCTAAAACTATGGTTTTTCTGCGATTTCGTGACCTTTGACCTGACCCAGGGTCACGAAAGTCCAAACGGCACGCCTCCGGCACACGGCCGTTCGTTTGGTGAATGTTTCATTGGAATCGACCCAGCGGTTACCGAGATCGGTCATGTCGGTTAGCCTAAAATTGTGTTTCTGCGATTTCGTGACCTTTGACCTGACCCAAGGTCACGAAAGTCCAAACCGCACGCCTCCGGCACACGGCCGTTCGTTTGGTGAAGGTTTCATTAAGATCGAACCAGCGGTTGCCGAGATCAGCCATGTCAATAATTCCAAAATTATGTTTTTCTTCAATTTGGTGACCTTTGACCTGACCCAAGGTCACGAAAGTCCAAGCGGCACGCCTCTGGCACACTGGCGATCGTTTGGTGTAGGTTTCATGAAGATCGAGCCAGCGGTTGCTGAGATGGTCCATGTCGGCGAGATGGTGTCGGTCAAACCGTGTCGGTGAGATGGTGTCTGTTTTTACCCTTTTTTGTTTTTAATTATTTTTTTTTTGTTTTTTTTATATTTTTTTTTTTTTTTTTTTTTTTTTTTTTTTTTTTTTTTTACATACTTTTTTTTTTTTTTTTTTTTTTACTTTTTGTTTTTTTTTTTTTTTTTTTTTTTTTTTTTTTTTTTTTTTTTTTTTTTTTTTTTTTTTTTTTTTTTTTTTTTTTTTTTCCCCCCCATTTTTTTTTTTTTTTTTTTTTTTTTTTTTTTTTTTTTTTTTTTTTTTTTTTTTTTAAAAAAATAACATCATAAAAAAATTTTAATAATTTTTAAAAAATTTTTTTTTTAATTTTTTTTTTTTTTTTTTTTTTTTTTAAAAATTTTTTAATATTTTTTTTTTTTTATTAATTGGCAAATGGAGGGGGGTTTGGTTGTTTTTTATTTTTTTTTGTAAAAATTTTTTCTCTTTCATCCCCTTTAAATTTTTTGTTGTTAAGTTAGGTTAGGCCTTTGTGTAAATTTGCAGCAGTTTAGGTTGATTTTGTATTGTATTGAATTTCTTTTTCCAATGCAATGTTCATGAATGTGCATGAATGAATACACTGATTTCCCCTTCAAATGCATTCATTTCAGTTGCTAGGCAAAATTACCTGGGAAAAATGGGCTTGGAGTTTCTTCATGCTTTAGGGTGTTTTATAAATTCTTGGAATTTATCATTAAATTGCAATGTTTATGAAGGTGATGAAGATGATGGTACCTACCACTGATTTTCTGTGCAAATATTTACTTTTCATGTTTTGAGCAAAGTAACTGCTTTATCTAAGGAAATGGATGTAGACACTTGGCACATGAACACTTTAAAGCACAATAATACCTAAATTTGTAGTTTAATGTGACTTGATTTCTTGGTATTTAGTTTACAAATGCAATGTTTATGAACATGCTTAGCATAATCCTACCATTCATTTCCTCTGTGACTGCATACTTTTTGGTTGGAAGGCAAAATATCACAAAAAATAGGCTTGGAATTGGTTGATATAGCATAAAAGGTAGTATTCAAAGTAAATAAGTAGCATAATCAAACCAACCTAGCCTAACCTTACATGCAAGAAGACGGACCATTTTTTAATGGAAATTTTCAAATTATTTGTTTCAAAATTGTTGAATCTCTTAGCCCAACAGCTGGAAGTGTTTTTCAAGAAAACAACTCGATATATTATTTTTCCAGTCTTACAAAACAGTTTCCACCTTCAATGTCAGTATAACCCAACTTAACCCAATCCTCTATATGCTTCATGGATGTAAAATGTAAGTAAAACTTTTCTTGTGGTAACCTTAAGCTGCAATTATACTGTTTTTCTAACATGGAAGGTTAGGCTATGTTCCTTGTTCTGGTGAACATTATTTGTATGGTATCTTACCCAGATCTAAGCCCCTTGTTGTGTTATTTTGCTTGCTGACTGAGAGGCATGCATACCTAGAGGAAATAAGTGGTCAAATCATGACAAACACATGAAAAAAATTGCATTGGAAAATAAATTCCAGGAATTGAGAAGAAAAAAAGTGCAAATTGACCAAAAATCTAGCCTATCTCACCTAGCCTGTTCTGTTTTTGAAGACAGCATGAACACAAACATGAAGACAAAAATGCTTAAAATTGAGGAAAAAATACATTTAAAAGAAAAGCTCAACCCAACCAAACTTAACCCAGTTGTTTGCCTAATAGACATACAATGTGAGTTAAGGTTTATTCTGTGGATTCCTTAAAGTGCAATAATACTACATTTTTCTGGTTGGATGGGTGCCACTTTCTGTGGAGGGCCCTAGTACCCTCCTTGCATATGCCCCTGCAATTACATTGATTGGTACATGCTGGTGTACCAGAGCAGGTGCACACCCAGGATTTTTCAATGGGGGGCCAGACCGAAAAGGGCATTTGGCCTGCTCCAAAAGGGCACTTTGTGGCCCAGGGAACACTGGAAGGTTTGCTGACTGAGGGATGTGAATTTTCCATGGGACAAGTTATATGTTATAGCATGTTCTTGGGTGGGGCACAGGGCACCACATAGGGCAGGACATAGGGCAGGGAATAGGGCAGGACACAGGGCAGGGCAGAGTTCACTGTACAGCACAAGGCACAGGGCAGGGTACAGGGCAGGGCACTTTTAGATCAAAAGGGCACCTAATTTGGACAGCCATGGGACAGGAAAGGGCACAGGGGAATGCCATTTTTAGGCCAAAAGGGCGGTTTTAGGCCCAAAGGGCACCTTTGGCACAGGCAGGGCACATAAGGCAGGTGATTTTTGGGCTAAATATGGGACATTCCGACCAAGATGGCACTTTTTGGTCAAAAGGGCACTTTTGGCCAAAAGAGCACTTTGGTCTCATGGGCGGGGGGGGGCGGACCCCCTGGGACCCCCTCCGGTGCACCTGTGTACCAGAGCATGACGTTTTTTACATGGTATTTTGCACAGGTAGGTGCATATATACCATAGGTGGGAGTGGTGATAAGTGGTGCTGAATGTGCCAAATGCAACTTCACCTGTATGCTTTAGTATGGAAGCATGTCATCCATTGGTGTTGTTAGCTGCATGACCATGACAGTCGATGTGCCCTGAAACCCCAATATTGGTGTTGTCTGTGATGCTGAAAATATGTTTTGCATGGAATGCAAATAGATTTTGCATTGAATGGAACAGGTTCACATTCTGGGATAAAACGTGTCCGTGACGAGCATAGAAGTACAAACGAATTGCAAGGCGATAAGCCTGGCCCAACCTATCAAGTCTTGAATCCTGAACATTCCAAACTTCAAAATTTTTAGATTTGCATTACATTTCAAATCAGATATCAAAGGTGACTAAAAACGATATATCCATCCTCCAGTGAGTCAGAACGCAACTTTCGGAGCTACAGATGCAACTCATCCTCTTAGCTCATGGCATCCTAGCCTGATCATTTGTTGGTTGGTTATTTGGGCTTACGGCGCACCTAAACGTTTGTGAAATCAGCTTAACTATGTAAGCTTATGTTGGACATCAGAAATGCCCTACCCAATGGAAAAGCTTTACCCTACAGGACCAACAAACTGGAAGTTTTATCGGACCATTCACACCTCGTTGACACACCTAAAATCCCCATTATAAGCATTCCTGACCGATTGGACGTTTTCGATATTTTAATAGAAACTGTCCCAGCCACAACCACAACATTGAAGTGATGTGGGTTCTGTTGCAGTCCGTCGAGCCGACTATGTCTTGGCGAGGTGTTGAACCAGATGGGTGCCGCCTCGGCACGTGCCCAAGACCTCCCCCAGGTCATTACGACCATGGAGAAGCTACGCACCTCCGACAACCACATCGTCTACATCATCACTCACAAAGACAGGTGGGTCACTTTTTTGCATAAGTTGCGACGGATCACCATCCGTTTTGTACGAATTAATGCCACGGCCCTGCATCGTTTGAATCGTTGCACATATTCCTGTCAGAATTATATCGTCTAAATCCTGCGTATAGCTTTAGAATGATCTTGTCTAACTCCTGTGTTTAGCTTTTTTCGTGTCTCGAGGAACGTAATTTGATTCCCCTCTAATCTTCAAACTAAGCATTGCACAACAAAAGTTGTCATCAGAAAGTGTTCGACGAGTAGATCCCGAAACCATCCCAAATATGTATATAAAAAAGCGACGTTACTATTGGGCCTATGGGATCACGACTTGCATGCTTTTGGCTCTGGTTTGGTTCATTTTTGGGGAGATTTAAAAAAGCAAGTATTTGGAATCAGAAAAGGAACGCGAAATCAATCATGACCACAAAATGGTTGCCCACCGAAATATCAACATTTTATATTGTAAATTTTAAATATTTGGGTTCGATTTTCTCCGATTTCATTTTTGTAATGGAGAGAGCGGACCTAGAAATATTGTTTGATTTCACCTTGCCCTCATAAAAAGTACTTGCTTTAGACATAATCTTCTAGTTTAGCCTTAATGGGTAGATATGCAAACCTAATAAGTCTTTAAAAACGAAAAATTAATAAGTCCTCTCTTGCGTTTTGTTGCATCCCTGAAGATAATGAAACGCTGAAAGCCTTATTCGTATATTTTTTCATCATCATTTATGTATTTGTCCGTTAAAACGTGACGACTGGTTGCAGATTTTTGAAGGTGACCTCACTTGGCCTTGACTAACTTCAAAATTTGCGTACAACATGCCAAATTTATTGTGTGAAAAGGTATGCCCCATTTCGGTTCGCTGCCGCGCGCCGTTTTTCACTCTCCGCGAAAGGAAGGCATTGGGGAGTGTAAAATGCCCCCCCCCCCGAGACGGGGCGCTAATGTCATCTGTTCGTTGCTTCATTGATATTCTCTCATTTGTGGCTTATCCCCTTGGCAGTTTACGAGAGAAGGTACAGAAAAAAAAATTTGCAGTTAGTTCCGAAGCGTTACAACAGCGTTACACTGTCAGCGTTGCCTCAAGTACAGCGCTACAACAAGTGCGGTTCTGGAAGGATTTTGATCTCCGACATTTCCTCCTAATTATCTGTTGTCATGTTGCGCATCAGCTGAGCTGCCAGTTGCCGGTTCAACTCAGTTGATGTCCTCAGTTCCGAAAATGAATATTACGATAGTGTTGTTTGTGGTTCGTCTGGATGCCGGTGACATTTTATCGTTGCGTGAGATGTTTGTGGTGTTCTGACCGCTGTTCTCGCGAAGCTCAGTGCTGTTGCAAGACAACATTTCGAATAGCTTCTTCCTCTTCGGTCTCTTCGGTCTGAGAGGATGTGACGCTCTGTCGATTGAGGATAGGGCATGCCTTTGCGACACACGGCTATATACTGACCGGTGATGACCAACCTTTGTGCCCACGGTGTTCTTACCGTTATATCATGCTTTAATAGGCTGTTTATCATTAGAACCTCTACGACACCAGATCTTAGGACTTGTAAACAGCGACACTTTGCGTATGCTGCTAAAAGATGACTGAGGTTGTGTCTCAGTGTCCTAAAATTATTTCACCATTAACTGTGCGGATGAAGAAAGAAGTTGCTTGGGAATAGTGGAAGCTTGGAAGAAAATGAAGGATTGTCACATAGGGATTAAACACGTGGAATGCCTTTCACTTCAGTCACATGCATTTTACATTATTTAGTAGTCGTGTGTAGAATGACTGCCTACACATGTGGCAAAATGGTAAAAACCTAAGGCAGGGATGAAATAACACAATTCCATTAACTGTGAATTTTCAGGCCACACGGTCAATTATTTTACACTGTTGTGTCGTCTGGGGACATTTTTGCCTTCCTTCGACAAGCAAGTTTTGATGTTATCAATCGCCGTCCCTGAATATTTTGTCTTACTGCCTACTGTAGGAGCATAGTAGATTGCATGTAAACACAGTTATTGGCGCAAAATGACCATGGCAGTCGACGCGCCCCTAAGCCCCAATTTATCATCATCCTCTTCGGTCTTTGTTGTCATTTTTTTTGGCCCCGGATGGAAATGCATTTCCGATTGATGTTGAGGAAAATAAGTGGTCCTTTTTGGCGCTGGCGGCATTTCAACTGGAATCGCTGGATCAGCATTCCCACGTGTCGTGCACCGCGCTACTTGGCGCCAGATAGAAGTCCGTCGCGTTGGGACGCGTTAGAAGCAAATTCCATTTTCATGTCTAATGTTTTCTCTTAAGCACTCGTAGCCACGTCGGACATGTATCTGCGCTTGGTTTGCTACAGATCTTGGTGATGTATGTGTGACTCGTACCTGATCCAATCGATATAGCCGCCAAGCACGCCACCAGCAATGCATGCGAAGTTCGCCTACCTCTCCCTCCAGTGGCCCTCCATGTTTTGTGTATAAGGTCCGAATGGTAGCGAGCATGGAGCTCCAAATGTAGTAAGCTGAGGGTTATGTAACCGGCACCAGGAATGTGGAAGTCCTTCCACCGGACCTCGCGACGAGAGGAAGTAACGCTCTGCCGATTTGGGGTAGGGCATGCCTTCGAGACACACAGCTATGTACTGACCGGGGACGACCGACCATTATGCACTCGCTGTTGGGACCCGCTTACCGTGCATCGTGTTTTAGTAGGCTGTCTTCTGTTGAAACGTCTACGACGCCAGATTTTAGAACGGATAAACGCCGACACTGCGTGTGCTGCAAAAGAATGGCTTGGATCATATCGTTCGGGGACATTTTTGCCTTCCCTCGAAAGGCACGTTTTGATGTACATCACCACTCTCGAGGATTATTAATTACTGACTACTGCAGTGTAAAATAATTCACCATGTGGCCTGGAAATGCACAGTTAATAGAGTTGTGGTATTTCATCCTCGTTTTCGGTTTTTACCATTTTGCCACATGATGTATGCGCAGTCATGCACACAACTGCTTAATAATGTAAAATGCATGTGACTGAAGCGAAAGGGATTCCGCTTTTTAATCCTTATGTGGCAAACCTTTATTTTCTTCCAATCATTCACTATTCCCAAGCAACTTCTTCCTTCATCCACACAGTTAATGGTGAAGCAACTTTAGGACACTGGACTACTGTAAGAGCATGGTTATGGTAATATGCTCTTATACTGTAAGAGCATATATACAGACACAGTTATGGGCGCAAAAATGACATCGGAAGTCGCCGTGCCCCTAAACCCCAACTCATCATCCTGCAGAGCTTCTGGTGCAATTCGAATTACCGGGTGCTTAAGTTGTCGTTGATTGTATGTTGGTTCCGTCTGACATCGTCCCGTCGTTCGTGATGTGCATCCGGCATCCTGCGTCGCTTTACAGGTTGCGCACAAAATGTGACCCGACACACATCCAAGCTCAATTTCACGTCACTGTAACACATATTGCATTCGTAGTAGCGATGTTGCAAAAGTCTGATATCGTGTTGAAGCAGAGATGACTCTGACCCCAAAAATATATTGTACTGTAGCATACAAATTTGGACAACTAGTGTCGGTATGATTTTACTCGTATAGAGTCTAACTTGGTCCTTATCGAAAATAACACTGACAGGGCATGCATATGTAAGGGAGGAAGTTGGCCGCATTTGATCTTTTTTTTCAAAGGTAGTGCCACAATGTGAGCAGTAAATTGTCATTTCATAGCAGACCCAATGCTCTCGTGCACCCGCTGTACATTATACACACAACTTTAAGCATTGGATTTGGCGGACGGTGCAGTTCTTCTGCACGCGCCTGTCATTCCGCCAGTACCTACTGCACGCCTCGGGTTTGCACCCGCCATTGGCGGCACGCTAACTCGCTGGACGGCGCAGGGAAACCTACGACCCCGGCTGTGAATTTTTACGATACTTTTTTGGCTACCCATATTTCGCAGTGTGATGACCGTACGCACCATTCGCGTTACGGGCGCAAAATTACCGACGTAGTCTTGGGCGCTACATGGCCAATGAAGTTGATGCGCCCGAAAGCCCTGATAACTGACCGACGTAGTCGATGCGGCCTGAAGCACGGGCCCACCACCACCGTACGGAACATCCACCACCACCACCACCACCGTACGCAATATCCACCACCACCGTGCGCAATATCCACCACTACCACGCCACGCAATACCCACCACCACCGTGCGCAACATCCATCACCACCGTACGCAATATCCACCACCACCGTACGCAACATCCACCACCACCGTACGCAACATCCACCACCACCGTACGCAACATCCACCACTACCACGGTACGCAATACCCACCACTACCGTGCGTAACATCCATCACCACTGTGCGCAATATCCATCACCACTGTACGCAATATCCATCACCACTGTACGCAATATCCACTACCACCTTGCGCAACATGGTGGCGCCTCCTACAACGCAAGTGAATATGTCTTGCCTCACCTTTTCAAAGCCAATTATCGCTTGGCTGCAGCAAGCCGTACGACGATGTGCTCTTTGTGTCCTAATTTCGTCGGCCTCTCACACCCGCGGTTAACTGTATACTGGGTCAAGCGTGGCGGATGGCACATAGTTACGCATGTTTAGCACACAAGTGATATCAAATTCATGTCAGATACACGGCCATGGTGCTATATCATGACATTCCATATGTCACTTGCCACAATATTTCAGAACATATTAGTTATAAAGTGAAGGACATTTGTAAATCAACGACTACCATCTCTAGCAGCATGCCAAATTTGGTAACTAAGTACCTTTCCGCGGTCAACCGATGCCAGTTTTGGTTGTGTGGTTAAGTGATCAAATACCGTAATCCACCCTGGGGTGAGAGGCATCGAAGCCGCTAGTACTGGTCCACTTGTATCTGTGGCTGATTTCAATAGACACACGGTTAGGCAGACTCCAATGGAAATTGTCTTGATGGTAATATCGTCAATAAGTAATCATGAACTTTTGTCGAGGTGGGGTGCAAAGTTTGCCAACTTACACAACCTGACCAACGCCAGCGTCAGCCAACTCGCCCGGTGCTCCGCCTTGCTAAAGCAGATGGGATACCGGATGGCTAGTGAGACGCACCACGAGGCCGGCTTGGCGAGCTAGGGTGCCGGCTGGCTGGTGAGATACGTCATGGGGCCGGCCTCGCCCCGCCGTGGGTCAGGTCAGCGACGCTCACACACCACCGCCGCCGCCACCGCTACCATTGCGCCACACCGCTCCATCTCACGATGTCACGGTGTGACCTGCTGCGACCCGACGGCCGCGTGCCCTTCACCTACGTGGCTAATGGGGCCGAGGCGCTGCCATTCACGCAGTGAGCTCAAGTGCAGACGATTTGGTGGGAAAAACATGGTGGGAAACAGTTTTTCGTGTTCAGTCGGATATTTTGCAGTCGCCTTTGAACGGTGATGGGTTGGCATTGATGCATCTGATAGATTGAAAGCAGCACATTGGAGCCAACACAAATGCTATCCATTGCCTCGTCGTCGTGCACAAAAAAAAGTTAATCAGGGCCTTTCTGGGGTCGGATGAGAACTTAAATAGAAATTTTCTCGAGAAAGAGCCAATAAATAAGCCAAACACTAGATGCTCTGTTCCAGCGCTACTTTCTCGTACGGCGGTTGCATATGGTGGCTTCGTTCGCCCTGCCTGCCCAGTCTCTGTTCGTTTGGAAACAACTTGCTTAGCCTATGCCATTGCAGTCATGACACATCAATGGCGCGATGTAGCGATTGCATTGTTTCCAGTCCTTTCACGTGAAGCTAGGTGCACGAGAATGTGTCGCGACGGAACGGCTTCGCATCGTTTCCAGGGCACAATCGTGCTTTGTTTGCGGATAGGATGACGTCCAGCAACACGGGTTGTGATGTCGTTACGGCAGCCTTCAACGGCGTTCCAGAAACGTCACAGGATATTTGGTGCTAGAAAACAAATTATGCAGCAAGTAGCAAGCACAGTGATTTTATTGCCTTCGATCATCGAACGCAATCGATCCCGGGACGACGCACATACACATCGAACTTCGATGTGTATTTGCGTCGTTCCGGGATGTCATGAAAGAAACTTAATTGTTGAGGGGTAGGACAAATTTTACAGAAAGGTCGAAGGACGAAAAGGCAACAAAAAAAAACATGAAAGTCGGGCGAAAAATGCACAAAAGAATGTGAAGATGGCAAAACAATCAGGGAAACGTCAGCAGGGATAATGCTCAATGGGACAAAAAGTTTTATCGATAAAAAGTTACACGGAAAAGTACAAAATGAACAAGAAGTGAAGTGGAAATAAGTCGAGAAAGACGTGAAAGACAAAATGTTAATAAGTCAACAAGGAAAAGTCAGAACAAAAAGGCAACTGAAAAAGCGGGGAAAAAATGGGAAGAAATGTCCAGACAGGTACGCAGCATGGTCTGACAGTTCCTTTTTTGTAAACACTGGAACAAATAAAATACACAATGTAATCATGCGCAATTAACAAGAACGTCAGAGACACCAAGATTTTGCGTAAGTAACGTGGTCTACCCTAAGGGTATCGTAGACCACGATACTTACGCAATAATCAGCCGCAAGCATAGGGTGGGCTGATCACCAGTGTATGCGCCACGTACGTGCGTGCTGCGTGGCCGTGTAGTCTGCATCCCAGAGACGAAGTAACCACGTTGTCCAACAGCGTGCGGGCCGACAGTACTGATGTCCGGTGTTCTGTAATGCATTATACTGTCGTGGGGGCAGGCAGCTGTCGTTGCTTGCGCCGTTGTCCCAGTTTATGGCGCTGCTGGTTGGTTCCTCAAGCCGCCACCTGCTCTTTGCGATCGATTAGCAGGAACTGGGCATAGTCAGACCTGGCCACCCTAGCCTAGCCTGCTAGCCTCCTAACCGGACCTGCCTGACGTTGTCTGGCATCGGACTTTCGGTAGAGTGGGGATAGCCCAAATGCGGTTCTGATTGGAACAGGAAGAACACTTATGAATAGCGTCATTATATGTCACTCAAAACGATCCCTTAAAAAGAGCAGTTATGTTTCCAAAAGAACTCACCTGCCTGGCTCACCTGGCTGATTTTCTTGCACATTTTAACCCAGCATTACCAATGAACTCAAATTACCGAGTTCGAGATTAGCTGATGGAAGTTGGTGAGGCAAGCATGAAAGACGTCAGAAAAATGGTCCCTGAAATCAGCGTCTGCAATCACAACAACCATAACGACGCTTAAAGTTCAGTAGAATGAAGAACAAATGAGTTTGTATTCGGTTGGTATGGTGGATAGATTGATAACAAGGACCCCGAGACATTTCGGATCCATCCCGAAAATATTGTCAAAAGCGGACACACGCGTCTGGGAGATATAGAAGGAGGATGAATAGAAGAAATGTATTATCAAGAGATGAAGCCTATATCACAAAGTCGCACAGACTGTTCCCCCAAACACTTCGCCAAAGCTGTCTTGACTCGGGTCAATGTCTTAGATGAACCTACACTGGAAGCAAATTCTCCTCTTCCCCAGATCCACATTGTAGTGATACCTCCTTCGGATTCCAATCTTACGTCTTTCTCGAAGGACTATCCCCTTGTCCTATCCTTAGTGGCGGTAAATACCATCTGGATGAAAGTGACACTTGATTTCAGCACATATCCCTTACCAGTTAATGATATCAACCGGAAGGAGTCTTTCAGAGAAAACATCCAGTTGCTTCAAGCGGGCTGGGTAGCGAAGGTCAGACATCCCGTCATTTCATGACTACATCCTCAGGACTCTCTTCACACACCCCAAGTTTACCAGCATCACTTATCCCGCATTCCATCACCGATACACTTTCATCACGGGTAGCGCATGGATGGTGTTGCCGCTTCACCGATTTTTGTGACGAACATTATAGTTGAGAATATTTTGAGCTACTGCACTGGCCAATCTTGTTGCATCCTGGCATGTATCCTTCATGCAATTTACTTATGCATCAATCACATGAACGGACCCGTACCTCTGTGCTTCATCAGCTTCCATGTTCATGCGTTTTCAAGCTCATTTACGCGGAATCTTCAAATATCGTTGAAATCATTCCCTTATACTGTTTGAAATTGACGTTCGCGAAGCCCCCTCCCCCCTTCTTCACCGGCCAAGCGAAATAAGAAATTTCCCCGATCATGTCAGAGTTGAAGTCCATCTGAAGCAAGAGCAGGCATACTTCTAGCTTCCGACGAAAACATTCCGGATGTCCAGGCTCGCAGTCCGTTTCAGGGATATTTACAGTATTCCAGTACTCGCATCGCTATTCTACCAGTACTTTATCATTTACTACATCCTCCGGATGTAGCGATCACAAATTAGGCTGAAAAACGTTTATGCGAAAAGGAGCGTTGCAAGCAATCCATCTTGGCTTCTGACACGCAACCTATGCTGTCATAGTTCATGTATAGCAATTGGGAGTGCTTTCCACACGTATTGGTGACCTAAGTCGTACAATACTCTCGTGCTCTGAAATGTGCACCATTTGCATACGCTCTCCTGTGATTCAGAGTGCCCATGTTCTGTCCAGGGCCAAAGGCCAAGTGAGTCATTCCAGGCCAAATAGGCCAATCTAGTGCCATGAGCTACTCCGAAGTCCGGATCAGTTTTGCACACTGTGGCAAACATACTGCACCGGCCTGTGCGGCCCCGCCCCTCAGCGACGATCCTTGCTAACGAGCCACCTTCGCGCTGAACAGGGGCAAGGCGCCGGGTTTCATCAACATTCGAAACGATCCTGTGAACATAAATAGCAAATATGCATGAAGTTACCCTCGGGGTACAAGCAGTATTCTGCCAAGACGGTGCTTTCTAAAGTGCCAATCCACCACCACCGCATCAGTTATTGATCAAATCTGTAAATCGTTGTTTGGTTGAAGTCGATTTCACGGTAGTATAGCCGTGCCAATCGGGACAAATGTGTCTAATTTGTGCAGTCCTGTCGCGGTAATCTAGCTTTTATTGTATTGCGTAGAGCAGCATAGTTCACTCAAAGCACATAATATGCCCAGTGACTAATTCAACCGGGAAAACGTCATGGTAATTGGTATTGTTTTTGTTTTTATATGTACCTGTTTATTGCTTGGCATGATATTATATTTATTATTTTGGTACTGTTTTGGTACTCTATACACTTGAATAAATTAATATATATCGTATATTAATGTATTGTATTATTTAATAATATATATTTATATGTATATACATATATGCATATATACATATATATATATATATATATATATATATATATATATATATATATATATATTACTCGTTATTCATTATGTCCCACTTTTTATTGTCATTGTGACAATGGGAGACGGAGTTCCCATTTCCCATTGTGATACATTGTGCCCATCAGTGGTGATCATCCGTTTGCGGCCTACTGTGCAGTCCGGGGCGGCCTGCAGCGCTATCTACGACGTGTCGGTTGGCTTGCTGGGTCAGTGGCGGCGCCTGCCTTTGTGACAGCGCCGCGTGACTGGGTCTGCGTGACGGACTGTTCCGGCAGTGACGCCGTCGCCACCGTTCGTAACGGCGCCCGGCCCGGCCTCATAACTTTCGACTGGTGTCTGGCCTCATAGCTCTCGACTGGTGTTCGTCCCGGCCTCTCGGCTGGTGTATGGCTCGCCCTCAGACTTGACCGGCATCCGGACCGGGCTCATAGCTCTCGACTGGTGTCTGTGTCGGCCTCAGACTCTCGACTGGTGTCTGGTCCGGTCTCAAACGTCGACTGGTGTCTGTCATCAGTAGCAGAATAGAGTTCGTTACCAGATGGCTGGCATCCTGGTTTCTTCTACTTATCTTATCGGATTCCGCAATATAGCACTACGGTCACAAGCTGTGCACACTTTAATGCAGAAATTTGGGTGTTCGCTGCATTTTTTGCAGTGCTGCGAAGAACACCAATGAAACGCCCAAGTCACAGCTTGATGCACGCATCTATTAGCGTGAGAGCTTTCTCCTGGGGCGTATTTGGGACAATTTTGCGGCGTCTGTTTTGTCTTGGTCTAAGATGCTCTGGAATAACTGAAAAGGGATTGTTTTTGTCTACATTTATTTCAAATTCTGAATCCGCGCACAACAAAGATGAAACTACCTGCCTTTTGGCCGCTTGAACCTCCCAGTAATTTATGTTCGTAAATATGTTGTCAATGGGCTCGCACTATATCACATCTTTTGTGCGAGGGTTTGACTGCTTAGTTCCCACAACCACCCCGCCCCGCCCCGCCCCGCTTTTTGCCGACGTTACGGGACAAATGTACTGTCTGTAGCAGGTGGAAGATTTTCAGTTGGATATCCGAACGGTCTGTTTATTTTGTTTGGATGTGATCGTCTTGACACAGCAGCAATTGTTTGGTGCCAAATTGCTTGACTTTAGTGGTGAAAATGTCTGGTTGAAACAGCACTAAGTAATGTTGCGGATAGCCCACACTTCGCAACGTTTCTTGTACGCATACGAATTGAGCTTTTAGTGGTAAATTATAGTTGAAAACAATTGTGTGATTTGGTTGGTCGGTTTGCCTTATCATACTGTGGTTGCTACTGCATAATTACGCACGCTAGGACAGGGTCCTATGGCGAATGCAGACGTTTGCAAGTGCGCAGCGTGTACATCTGCATTTTTGGGAATGCGCGGCGTGTACATCTGCATTTCTGGGAGTGCGCGGCGTATGCGGCTGCATTTCTGCAAATTCGCGTCTTCCACTGCAACATTTGCACAACGTAAACCGGCACAGGCATACTATCTAATACTCTCTAACTCTCGTCTTATAGGCAATAAATCAAACCTAGAATACAAATATGGTTGTTTAGTTTCTCGTACCTCCTATTGATTGCTCTGCATTCAGGTTGATAGTTTTTGCAACGCAAAATGTTCCCAGGGAGGCTCCAGGCGGGATTCAACAAACCAAGTGAGCGTCCTGACCCCGTAGTCCCCACCATGGCCTTGCCCATGAACCCTTCACGCACATACTGTTCTAGCGGATGGTCGGCTGGCACACTGCTCGTCTGATCGTTCACCACACTGGCAATGGAACTGTCTAAAAATGGAGGTGGCGGGGGAGTCATTTTGAAGTGGATTCTCCACGCAGCGGTCATATGCTCAACGTAAAGCTCATTCAAAGTGCGGGAGGCGGGGCGATGCCCTCTTCGCGCCGCCTCGCGGTTTCTGTTACATTTGTCAATTTACCCAAGTGTACCAGGTCGCTGTCGATATATATTGAACATTATGATCGGAATTCTATATTAATATTCGTTCTTAGTGCAATCGCTAACAGATCCAGAAGAGGGTGGATCCAAGAGAGGCACATGGGCATGTTCCCCTCCCCTTCCCCATGGAAGTGCTGTGTCCCTCTGCCTGGAAAGGGCCCTGTAGGAAGTTCGTTCATTCCCTCCCCTAGTTTTTCTCAGTCAAAGGTGCCCCTCCAGGGGCAATCGAGTGCAATCATCCCTTGTAATTTTCCAAATCAGTGTCGCTCCTGGGAAATGTTGCCACTCAGCGAGTGACCCCCGCATTTAAATTTCTGGGCCATACTCTGAATCCAGAGGGGCATCTGGTAATGCTCCTCCACGCCGGGTGTGTCCAATTCGTTGAAATCCGAGAACACCAACGTTCTACCAAAGTTGGACCGAGTGCATCGGTAGCCCAGTGGTCAAGCTGACCGTCTGTCTCGCCGAAGGTACTGGGTTCGATTCCCCGCGATGCCCGATGCATACTAGCAATGTCGTTTTTCCAGGGGATTCTCTTCGTGGTGCTATCATATATTGAAGCAATCAGACATAGCATAGCAGGCGTGCCAGTTTATTATTTATACGTTCATTGCGACAAACGATAAATTCTGGGGACGTTTCGGGAACGTCTTTGGCTAACATAATGTTGGGTCAATATATCCCATTTCACAATTGGCTACACGGGCCGCGCACACTTTATAATGCCAAGTCTGGAACATCTGACAGCATGTCTATCTTAGAACTAAGCTAGCGAACATTAGCGGGCGTGGCACCGGGGTAAACCTGCATCCGTTGATACGTAAATGAAGCAGATACACAACGCAGGACGTGGGATGGCATAATTTCTGTATGCACTACTTTCTCCTTATTTCTACGATTGTCTTCAATATTTAGCGCCTCGTGACTGCTGTCATTTGTCCCTATGGCATGCTTATAGTTCGCATCTCGTCCGCGAGATGCGATCGAAGCGCTGGCAGCAGCGTGGCATCTCGTGACCCCTAACGTTTTTTTTAAGTAGCTCTGAGCCGAGAGCCGCCCGCTTTAGCTCCTTTGTTCTGGCCAGAGACCAGCGAATAATTGGTGGCACGTGTGCGTATCCAGCACGGTTAACTTTTTGTCAATCGCCTAGGTAGCCACATCTGTCCTCTTCCCGATGATGACATTGGAGATGCCCAGGGATGAATTGAGCCTACAGCTTGGTAGGCGGCGCTTCACCAGTTGGGGAGGCAAGCGTTGTAGGTGCAACAATCCTCTCGACTCCATGGTCCTGAATGATGCTAGCCGCGGCACGGTGCTAACCGCAACACCAGCTCCCGGTTGGCACTTCATCATGGCGCCTCAAAAACTCCGAACTAGCGCTAACTATTGAGTTGTAAGTGCACGCCAGTAGTGTCGAGTAGTTAGCACATATGGGCTTGTCTCGTGTGGCCGACGGATCTCGGCAGTCCAAATACGGAGGCTCGGTTACACAGCGCTCGCTCGATCTCCGAGCTGGTCTGGAGGTGCGGCCAGTGCAGCGCTAGTGCCGCCGGTGGCAGCTCTCGGCCACAGCCGACTCCCCGCTGCCGTCGTGTGTTAACTCTGGGCCAGAGCCAGATCCCCGCTGCCGTCGTGTGATAACTCTGAGCCACAGCCGGATCCCCGCTGACGCCGTGTGACAACTCTGGGCCACAGCCTGATCCCCGCTGCCGTCATATGGTAACTATTGGCCACAGCCGGATCCCCGCTGACGCTGGCTGTGTCACTCTTGACAGCGTGTTTTGTATTACGCTTGCGATCCATTTACAGCACAGGCTGGCTAATTCTCCAACTGCTTCACGAGCTGAATGCCAAGAGGAACTATGGCGCGGACACAATTTTTGTATGTTTATAATTCAGCCAGACTTCCCCTCTTCTAAACGAATTTACTGGTCGCCAAATCGGACTTCTGAATACGGTCCTGTTCTGGCCTGCCTACCTACTCACATGCTATTATATGCGAAACCTGGAAACTGCTCTTGCGTCAGTGGAGCAGCCTCATGATTTGATGAGTCGGATCTCGAAATCGTTTTTGTTTTATAACTTGTCTCGCTTAGAATGTATTTAGTGTGGCCGTAGACATCTTTTTCATTGACGTCGCCTGTACACAGTGATTGGTCAACAACTTCAGGTTCACCAGCTTTGTATTCGAAAGTCATCTGGTCGTGAACTGTTGAATATAATTTGATCTTTGGGAATTGCCAACTGGTTTAGGAATTAATCTAAGGGTAGTAACTATAGCCTCGCCCGCCTCCCTGGAGGCCTAAATACCATAGCCGCTGGCAGGTAAAGTACCTAAAATACATCGTCTTTACCTCACTCTCCACATTTTACTACGCCTTTCTTTTATGAACATCAAGTACTGTCATCTATGCCTTCTTCCTCGAAACACTGGTTCGCTTTCCAAAACCAACTGGCCACTCCACCTGTCCGCTGCTGCCATCGTTGGTAGCCGATCTCCATTACCAGCACCAGCACGCTCAGTGCCCACCCCATCACAATCATCTCAAAGGTGGTCATCAGCCGAGCCAGGTTGAGCGGAGTCACGCGCGGCGGCTGAGGGCGCGCGCATCAGCACACCCATCACCTTCTTGTCATCCTCAAGCCGCATCATGCTGAACCAGTGCTGCACCAGTCCGACGGCTTGGAGTCGGCCGATCAGCCTGTCGATCTCACGCAGGTACGGCGTGTTCGGCTGCATGCCGTAGGCGACCAGGAACGTGAACGCACGCTTGGTGCCGGTGTGCAGGTCGTTGGGCTTCACGCGACCCTCACTCTCGAGCACGAGCTGCTGTCGGAGGGTGATGAAGTACTGCATCTCCTCCAGCAGGCACACGTGGTCGGTGTGGTCCAACATGCGACGCATGGTCGCCTTGTTGTCGCGCTTCACCCAGCGTGCGCGTAATTCGTCAAACAGCGGGCCTTGCGGACTGAGCATGGCATCTTCGTACGCGCCGTAGGTGGTGTGCGTGACCACTTGGTAGTCGTGGTTGACAACGTCCCAGAGGGTGGAGGGTGACCAGTAGACGCGCGGAGAGGCGAGCTTCGCGGCCAGGGCGGTCACCAGCGTCGTGCCCAGCACGATGGCCGCCACGAACCATACGGCGACCACCAGCCTTCGCGGCGTGTCGGACGGAACGTGAGCGATCGCCTGCGTCCACAGCACCATGTACGCCCGCACCAGCTGGTCGGCGAATAGGTCAATCATGCGCGCGGCTGGCGGCCGGGCCAGGAGCACGGCGGAGGCGGCGACACCCACCATGGCCAGAGCGGTGGCCGTCCAGATGGCCGGCGAGAGCAGGCTGACGAGGTTCACCTCCAGACCAAGCGGCACCCGACCCGAGACGATAGCCACCTCCTCGATGTACATGTGCGTGCTGAACTGCACCACTTCTACGCGCGGGCCGGTGATGAACATCGCGGAGATGGCCGCGTCCGCCTCGCCCCGGTGCACGGCGCCTACGTTGCCCTCCCAGCTGCCGTCGGCGGCGATGTTTCCCCAGAGGTTGTCGGGCGCCCGCCGAAAGCGCAGGCTCACGTTGAAGCGGTCGGCGATCGCCTGGAAGATGTTGGCGTCCGGCCCGGGTCGCGGCCGCCGGCACACCGCTCCGGGGCCGATCCGGCTCGCCGCACTCGAAGTACGGCTTGAAGTTCATGTAGTAGACGTCGAACCGGCGGCCGTGGTAGCCGTCGCGCGACAGCAGGCCGCCGGCCTGCTGATCGGTCGCCAGCAGCCTGTCGACGTGCTGGGAGCGCAGCGTGCCGTCGTAGCCGCGCTGGTGGACGATGGCGGCGACGCGCGACAGCTCCAGACAGAGCGGTAGACTGGCCTTGGCCAACAGCGGCAGCCGGAGCAGCGCGCGGCAGGCGGAGGCGGAGGCGGGCGTCGGCAGCAGGACCACCTGTCCGCCGATCCACTGGCGTGTCGACACGGCGGCCCAGCGACGCAGCAGGGCGTCGTCGGCCACCAGCAGCCGCAGGCCGCGCGCGGGCGCCACGACCACGGCGTGCAGTCGGCGGGCGTCGCAGGCGGAGCACTGGAACAGCGTCACGCCCGGCTCCCAGCGCAGGAGCCGGGCGAGCGCGTCCACGCGCGGCGCGCACGTGGCGCCGTACACGATGGCAGCCTCCTGTCGGTCGAGCAGACCGTGCGACGCGAGGTGGCGCACCACCGCCGCCTGGCGACGGGCTGTCTCTGTCGGATCCGGCCCGTGACGGCCCAGTGCGAGGCAGCTGATCACCGTCAGCGTCAGCAGCGTCAGCAGCGACCCAGTCATCCTGCCACGAGCACCGTCTGAGGCCCCGCCGCCCCGCCGCCGACTGCGCGCCCCGACGCTGGTGGCTGGCCGGCGGCGTGTTCAGCGCATGTGTGGCACCGCTGCCGCCCCAAACGCATCGAATAAGGGGCGGGGTGGGGATAGTGAGTCTGATGGTGTCGGACTTCTGTAGGAAAGCCGAATCATTGTGAGAACTGAAAGAAAATGTTTCCACCAGATAGCTTCATCAGTATTGTTGCCGATACGATATATTACAGATATTGAGTGTCAGCAAATTTTTTTCAATGATTTATCGTGTCTTAGATGAAGACATGGTGATGTAATGCTGGGAACATGGAAATATCTTCCGCAACACTTGTTTAACTTCAATCTAACTTTACGTCTATGCGCAAAACTTCAACGTAATAGTCTTAAAATTCACATCAACCGCAATATTTCTTCCGTTCCGGGACCAGGCTACTCTCCCTGCATGTGTGTTGTTTGTTTTTTATTTCGTTTTTAGGAATACAATTTATTACCCTGCTTCGTCCAGTGAATAGTGGTGCAATAGAGACAAACTGTGTAATGACGAAGCTCAATTTATATCGAGCTGAATTTCATGATTTAATAGGCGTTATGAGTTTGGGTGGAACTTCCTGTCTGTTTATTTGGATTCTTCTCTCGTCTCTGCTTTTCAGCACGGATAGCTTTGACATAAACTTTTGATCATACGCTATTGCGTTGTACAGCAGCAGCTCTTTGGTATTTCCCAATTGCACCGCGGCAAGTGCATTCGGACACACTTCATATTGCAAAATAATCCACTCTTGATTAGCATGGTGCTAGTTCTTCATGTTTGCAAGTGAGTTTTCAGTGTCCGCTTAAAGGTTCATCAGCTGAAGGTACTGTCGACACCAGAAGGAGAAAGGAACGGACGAGACGAGACGAGACGGATGGGATGGGCAGGGGCACTGTTATCAAGTACGATTCACGTATATGTATATATATATATAAACATACTTTGGAGTGTACATTGGTACAAATTCATCCGTGCAGAATCTCGTGAGTTTTGTTGTCTTTGTTTGCACTATGTTCATGCCGTCTGTACCATGCAGAAACTGCCTTTCGGGCTGATGTGATGTGATAAGTGAGACATGGAATGTGTACCCATTTCCTTTGTTACAGGGAAGTGTCACGTGTCTGTGCAGAGATGTGGGGTTCTGGCGGTGCATGTTTTATGTAGACCACCATGGGTTGTTCTCGGCTGGTTCCATATTGTGCTTGCACATAATGGGCACGATAATTTCTGTCTACGAGAACTGATCCGAGAACGCCCGCTCCCCTCCTTCGCACCCGCTCATCGGGGAAAAAATATATATTTGTGCACATCACGTATTTCTGTTCGTTGTCGATGAGCCCTCTCGGGTTGTTCCTCATCTACGCAGTCATCCAACGTTCAAGAAAGGTCTGTTACTCACCTGGTTTCACCTGTCACCGGCGACATGTGTGTGTCGCGCGCATCTTCTGTGCCCAGCTTGAGCCACACCCCTCCGTTTTAGCGGACTGTGATGCCTCCGACTCCCGTCACGGGAGGTGTGACGTCGGTCCCCTCGTTACAGGAAGGTGTGACGTCTCCCCCCCCCCCACCGTTACAGGGTGGTGTGACGTCTCTTCGGCTACCAATTTACAGGGAAGCATGCCCGACTGACCCATGGTCCCTGGCTACTGAGGTATAACGTGCCACCTCCCCAGCCCGTCTGACCCGCGTCCTCTCGTTGCAGGGAGGCGGAGGGACAGGACATATGCGTAGGCTTGCTGAAGGTGGGCCGTAAACGTCTGTTCATCCTGGACTCGTCAGGCGACCAGAACGAAGTGATGCCCGTCAGTGTGCTCGACTTCTACGTGCACGAGTCTCTGCAGAGGCACGGATACGGCCGACAGCTGTTTGACGCCATGCTGCAGGCGAGTGCTGGCCAACAGTTGGCGGTGGAGTCGGGTGATTGGCCGTCACGTGAGAGTGCGTGGTCGGTGGTGGTGGGGCGGGTTCCCAGCACCGGACCGGTACGCTCTGGAGTTGTGGTTAGTTAGTTATCTGGGTTTTAGGGCGTTTCGACCGGAATTGATCATTCGCGCCCAGAGTGGTGGTAGGGTGGATGTTAGTAGGTGAGTTGCGGTAGCTCGGTCGGTAAGACGTTGGACTCTTGATCGTAAGATCGTGTTTTCGAGTCCCACAACCGGCTGGATTATGGAGTTCATCTGCGACCAGTCGGCGTGAGAGGTCGGGGTCGTTATATGCTTTAGCAGTTAGTTGAACACGTCTAAAAAGGATATCCGTATGTCGATTTGATGGTGGTGGCAAGGATTGTACCCGTGTAGTTCCGACTTCAATATGCCCCCGCATGTTGCGTGCAACTGCTTGAGGTGTGGCAATGTCGACCAATGCGCAAGTGAACCACCACGGCCGTTTATTCCCACAGCTGTCAACGACCTCGTTGTCACCCTCGCGGCAAAAATATCGTGATACTTAGCGCCATTGTGACTGCACACACGCGTAGTTGTATTTTTGTTTGCTGGATCGTATTCGTTGCACGCACGCAAGCACTCACGCACGTACGTACGCATGCATGCACGCACACACTCACACAAGCACACAAATACACATACACAAATACCCATGTATACACATACACACACACCAGTGCGTGGCGAAAAGCTTCGCTACTGGGCAATAACCCTGTCTGCGAATCCGACAATTCGGAGACATGGACAATGGCTCTGTTGTGCATGCCATTCCGAATTTTCCTCCTGTACCTCGTGTAAGCACGCCACCCCCCCCCCCCCCACCCCGTCGATGGCAGTGTGAGGAAGTGGTGTGCGTGTTGAATGTGCTCCGTGTTAGCCCCTCCCCGCCACTGACAGTGTCGGGCGGTGGTTTGCGTGTTGAATGTGTTCTGTGCTAGCCCATCCCCGTTACTGACAGTGTAAGGCGGTGGTGTACATGTTGAATGTGCTCCGTGTTAGCCCCTCCCCGCCACTGACAGTGTCGGGCGGTGGTGTGCGTGTTGAATGTGCTCTGTGCTAGCACGCCCTATGCCGCGGCGCCATGATGCTGTGCTGTGCGGCTTTCTCGTTACCGCCGGTGTCATGCTGTGTGGCTTCTCGTTACCGCCGGTGTCATGCTGTGCGGCTTCTCGTTACCGCCAGTGTCATGCTGTGCGGCTTCTCGTTACCGCCGGTGTCATGCTGTGCGGCTTCTCGTTACCGCCGGTGTCATGCTGTGCGGCTTCTCGTTACCGCCGGTGTCATGCTGTGCGGCTTCTCGTTACCGCCGGTGTCATGCTGTGCGGCTTCTCGTTACCGCCGGTGTCATGCTGTGCGGCTTCTCGTTACCGCCGGTGTCATGCTGTGCGGCTTCTCGTTACCGCCGGTGTCATGCTGTGCGGCTTCTCGTTACCGCCGGTGTTGTGCCGTCACTGACCGGACGTCGCGCCGTCGACAGAACGAAGCGGTTCAGCCGGTGCACCTGGCCATCGACCGACCATCCAACAAGCTGACATCGTTCCTGGCCAAGCACTACGATCTGCGCCAGCCGTGCGCACAAGTCAACAACTTCGTGGTGTACCCGGGCTTCTTCGCCGACCGTGACGGTAATAGTATCAGCTGGTCTTGCAATTGCTGCCGTGCGAGATTTCGGTGTTGTATTGATAGCGGGACGTCGACGTTTATCATGTGCTGCCGTCGGCGTCTGAGATCCTGCTGCATGGTCCTCCATATAGTTTAGGGGATCCCGACGACGAAGTTCAGAGCCGTGTTCATCTCACCCTTTAAGTCGCTATGATCCATGCAGGAGCTCGTGAATGCTTTGTGAACTGGCCAACGTTTTTCCCAAAAAAAATTCGGTGCTCGCACAAAGCGTTCAGCTGTCACTCCAAGGGCTCATTAACCCACGCCGTCCCGAGGGATCATTGGCGACCCCCTCCCCTAAGGTTTTCCGCGGACAGTGAAAGAAAGGCGCGCTGCCGCGCGGCGAGATTTTGCATTCCTTTTCCGCATCAATTTGGCATGTTATGCTAAAATTTTGGAGTCTGGTCATATAGGGTCAAGGAGTTAGTCGAGGCCAAGTGAGGTCACCTCCAAAAAAGTTCATCCAATCGTCACGGTTTAACGGATAAGGATATGAAAATTTAATATTTATTAAAAATTTATTTAATTTATTTAATGAAACTTTCATTGTTTGCTTATCTTTAGGAATCCAGCAAAACGCACTACAGGAATTTGTAATTTTTCCGTTTAGAGTAGTTTTTTTTGTATATTTCCCATTAGAGTTAAAATCTAAGATTCTGGCTAAAGTAAGCATTTTTAGTGGAGCAATTTGACTTCGAACAACATTTGTCGGCCCGCTCTACTCATTAGAAAATGAAAATTAGAGAAAACTTGAAAACTCAAAATTTTACAATTTCAAAACTAAACTTGTAATCTTTTGGTGACCAAAAATGATATGGTCCTGGTCGATTTCGCTTTCCTTTTCTGATTCCAAATATTTTTTCTTCTCAAATTCCACTCAAAATGAAAAAGCAAACGACTTACGTCATGTAAGTCGTGAAAACCTAGACCCCTAGTGACGCCACTTTTTGGGGAAAAAATGTCCTTGGTGGTGTCTGCCCTACTCGTCGAGCGCTTTCCGATGACACCTATTTCGTTTTCGCACGGCGCTCAGTTTGGAGATTAGGGGTCCCTAACGACCTCCCCCGGGACGGGGTGTGAGGATCTGACAGGAGAGACGGTTAAGGGCAAACAGCTGGAACGGCTGTGGTCCATCTACGCACACAGTCAAGCGCTATCCGATGCGAGCCTCGCCGTATTGCATGCTTCGCTGTCGTTTTTCATTGCTGAAGCAACCATTTGTAAATAACTACTGTTGGATGCAGGCACACAATGTAGCGGAGTTGATGAATGCGGTATGCCCGTCAGTGAATGCGCAATGTCTATAGTGGTCTTGTGGAAACAAACGTTTACAGAATAAAGTTAGGTAGTAAGATATAGGACAACCATGTGCACAAATTGGCGCGTATATACACATACCGAAAGACTTATCGGAATATACGACATACCACACCCATGCATATACAAAGTAGAAGATTCCCTGTGCATACACTTCAAGATCATCGATGTGACGACGACACCATTGTTGCACGTTGTTCATGTTTGGAATAGCTGACAAGCTTTCATGCATGTCCAAGTAGTAGGGGGCTGTAGTGTAGCGCACGGCAGTACGCATGTGGCCTTTTCACAGGCGCTGTTCGTCCGATTTCCGGAACACTGCAAATTGCTCTGCCTAGTGGTTTCCCGTCGCGGCGTGTGGCTAAAGGTTGTGCGAGTCGTTCGGGCTCAATGCGTTTCTTTCGTGGAAAGTCATACGGTGACAAGGTAACGGTGTCACTACTTTTTCACTCTCTCCCATCAGTTGCATTTTGGTTATTTTCTTAAATGAACCATGGATGTTCACGAGCTAATATTATTCACCATTGCAATCGGTTTGGGACATCCTGTTTCCCAATTTATCTGTCGATTTAAAACAAATCCGTACATGTACACAGACAGTTCGAAGGTTGGGCACTAAGGCGGTGTGCTGAGGTTTTTATATTCTGTAACTGATGAACGTTTGACTTTGGACATCCGTCACATTGTGGTGACGAATCTTTTCCCCTGGTTAGCAGCACTTTTCACGTCTTGTTGACACGACGCAAGCTGTGTCCATGCGTGGTTGACCTGATGTTGTGTGGGATCCGCAGATGACGCCCTGTTCCGACCCGGCCCAGTGCGTTTGAGCCGCACTGGGTCTGTCTGGCGGCGTCGTGCCTCTCGCTTGCCAGAGCCGGTACCTGCCGCACCTTCGCAGCACCTCTCCTTCTCCGAGTCTGACGTCTGTCGGCGGTCGGCCCTCTTCCACGTGTCGCAGATGTGCCCATCCCCTGACTGTAGACGTAAACAGCCGGCAAAGAGACCAGCTGCCCACTCATGGGGAAAATTCCTCGTAACACACGAGCAGGGAGAAAATTATCAGTCCACATGGGTGTCTCCACCGACAACGCCAGAGGGAAGGCGAGCTGCCCAGCATCATGGGGTACGTCCCATGATACTGTCGGAGGGAAGGCAAGCTGCCCAATGCGCTGGATTATCTCCCACGATACTGCCGGAGGGAAGGCAAGCTGTCCAGTCCCCTGAGGTAAATTCAACGACATTGCCGGAGGGAAGGCAAGCTGCCCAATGCACTGGAATACGTCCTACGATGCTGCCAGAGGGAGGGCAAGCTGTCCAGTCCCCTGAAGTATGTCCTACGACACTACCGGGGGAAAGGCAAGCTGTCCAGTCTCCTGGAGTATGTCCCACGACATCGCCGAGGGGAAGGCAAGCTGCACAGTCCCCTGTAGTATGTCCCACATCGCCAAAGGGTAGGCGAGATGCGCAGTCCCCTGGAGTACGTCCAAGGGCAATGTGGGAGGGTCAGGGGAGGGAGACTCCCCAGCACTCTCCGCCGGGTTTGTTTAGGCGCCGTCAGTCGCAAGCGCAACAGAGTGCTCCACTGCTGTGGCCACATGTGGGCGCATTGCATCAGCAAGTGATCTCTCCCGTGGAAGCAATGTCGTGCCGTCGGCGCAGCGCGTTCTCCGGACCGGAGGCGTGTGCCAACCGTCTGCCAGCTGTGGCTGCCTCGTGCGGCGCGCCAGACGAAGCAGCTCCTCCCACGACAGTGCGTCGATCCCCTCTGCACTGTGTACTGCCGCTGAGCCCGCCGAGACGGCCGCCCGCTGCCGTGTCGGCCCCGGGCGCACTCGAACGGAGCGTCTGCCGGCCGCCCGCTGTGGGCCCGCCGTGTGACGACAGCTCGGTGTCGGGCCGAGGACCGCCGGCCTGGTGGGCCGAGCGGCCGCACCATGCCGCCGCCAGTGTGCCAACACAGCCGTCAGTCGCCGCCCCTGCAGCGCGCGCCGGCACCGGCAGCCGCCGCGCCGGACGGCAGAGACCCTCCACCGACCTGGCCTCTCCTGTCTCCTACCCGTGGATGGCGTCCAGTGAGTCAGCCGTGTCCCTCGGGATTGGGTACTGCTTGTGATCAATTCCCGATAAGTCGTTTCGGGTCTCGCGCGTAGCGGATTTCTCGTTTGGAAGAGGAGATAAGTATGGCGGCGTTGATTAAGCCGCAGACTGGTTCTTCCAGAGTTAAATAGCAGGCCATCCGACCATTTTGCGTATGGTTGCCATATTGATAACATTGCCATTAACTTGTAATATCTTGTATACTTTAGCATGTGCGTGATGCTTTATAGGTGTCTTTAATCGTGTTTGATGGCTGTTTTCAGATGATGAACTCTTCTATCCGAACAAGAGGCGGTCGCCGGGAAAGAATTCTAACCAGGTGGCCTCCATCGTCTCCTCGAATGGCACTTTGAATGGGTACGTCATGCCTGTTTGTCGCACAATCCGAGCATGAGCGCAAGAGGTTCGCTGCACCGCAAGCGTAGCTATTTGTGCACTCTATGGCTCAACATGCGTATGGTCCCTGATGCCGGATAATTCTGAGTGTGAGACTGTTCCGTCAACTCGGTCGCCCCTCTTTACAGTTCTCCGACGTTCAGCCGTCACTCCCACAACGGATTGCAGAGTCATCTGTCGGCAAGTTCGTCAGGCGGTCGTGAGAGTGGCCGCGAGGTTCGTAATCTCCACGACCACCACCAGCTGTGGTAACGGTACAGCCGTCCACCACCACCAGTTGTGGTAGCGGTGCGGCCGTCCACCACCACCAGCTGTGGTAGCGGTGCGGCCGTCCACCACCACCAGCTGTGGTAGCGGTACGGCTGTCCATCACCACCAGCTGTGGTAGTGGTACGGCTGTCCACCACCATCAGCTGTGGTAACGGTACAGCCGTCCACCACCACCAGCTGTGGTAGCGGTACAGCAGCCCACCATCTCCAGCTGTGGTAGCGGTGCGGCCGTCCACCATCACCAGCTGTGGTAGCGGTACGGCTATCCACCATCTCCAGCTGCGGTAGCGGTACGGCTATCCACCATCTCCAGCTGCGGTAGCGGTGAGGCCGTCCACCACCACCAGCTGTGGTAGCGGTGCGGCCGTCCACCACCACCAGCTGTGGTAGCGGTACGGCTGTCCATCACCACCAGCTGTGGTAGTGGTACGGCTGTCGACCACCACCAGCTGTGGTAACGGTACAGCCGTCCACCACCACCAGCTGTGGTAGCGGTACGGCTGTCCACCATCTCCAGCTGCGGTAGCGGTGCGGCCGTCCACCACCACCAGCTGTGGTAGCGGTGCGGCCGTCCACCACCACCAGCTGTGGTAGCGGTGCGGCCGTCCACCACCACCAGCTGTGATAGCGGTACGGCTGTCCATCACCACCAGCTGTGGTAGCGGTGCGGCCGTCCACCACCACCAGCTGTGGTAGCGGTACGGCTGTCCACCATCTCCAGCTGTGGTAGTGGTACGGCTGTCCATCACCACCAGCTGTGGTAGCGGTACAGCAGCCCACCATCTCCAGCTGTGGTAGCGGCGCGCCGAGCGGCCGTCCAAGTTCACTCCGGTCGCAGCCTCTTGCTATTCACCGACTTCGTGTCCGGTGATGCACGGGCAACACCGAGCTCTTGCTTGTCACAGTGCAGCTAGTGAAGTGTTTAAGCACATGTTTGTTACAGCCGCATATTTGTGTGTAGGCCACATTCACACAGCCAATGGACAGTGGCAGTGCCTGGAGCTGAATGCACTGTGCCGGTGGTGTTGGCTGTATTCAGGATAGTGCACAATTCCGTCCTTGTTTACCTCTGTGCCGCTTTGAACTCGCTCACCACCACATGTCGTCAACGTTTCATTTCTGACCTCACAAGCGATCGAGAACGCCTCGAATGTCACAATTCCGTGTCGTGTATCGGCGAGCATCACCGTGCGCGCGGCTGTCGTTTTTGTCAGCACGGCTCGCTGACATGGTGGGCGCGGTAACATTACGCTATTTTGGGCAAGCGATGTATGGTGTGGGCTACGTACTGTTTTCAGGTGGGCAGATTGAATTAGCAAAGCCCATTGCTGCCTCTTGGGACCATAGACTATTAGCGGCGATGGTTGTAGTGGTATCAGATGCATTCCATGAGGAAAGCGTGGTGTCGGCGATATTATCGACCGTGCGATTGCTCTTACCCTGAGCCTCTGGCAACTGCGGTGATAGAAGTCTGAGTTTCTACTTCCCGTGGTGATGGGGTTCCGAGTCTCTGACGCCCATGGCCTTGGATCCTCTGATTTCGGCGGGTTGGGAGTCTGAGTCTCTGATCGTCGCGGTGATGGGAGTCCGAGCCACCAATTTCCGCCGTGGCAAAAGTCTGAACCTCTGGTTTCCATGGCTATGGGGGTCTGAGCCTCAGTTTGCCGCGGTGGTGTGAGTCCGAGCCTCCTGATTGCCACAGTGGTGATAGTCTGAGCGTCTGATTCCCGCGGACTGGAAGCCGATCCTCTGGTAGCTACACTCGTGGCAGTCTCTGAGCCTCCGGTTGCCACGGTAGTGCGAGTGATCCTCGGATTGCCGCGACGGTGGGAATCGACGGCTGGCTGCTGCGGCTGTAGGAATCGGAATCTGATTGTCGCGTGGGTGGGCGGAGAAATGTCAAATGATAAAATGTATGTCTTGTTGAATGGGTTTAGTCTGCTGTTGACCAAATAACATCTCAAATATGTTCTAAACTGACCAGTATTTACTAGTGAAATCTGTCTATTGACTTGATATAGGTGGCGCCAGTGTCAGCTCTATTGACCAGTATTTAGCCATTGCCCGAGGTCGGACTAGGGTCTTGCTGTTCGTTCGCTAACCGTGCAATGTTTGTTAGTCTTGGCGTTAACTCTTCTAGTCGGTGTTTAACGTGCTTTAAATACTCACACGTCGCTCGCAGCTAGAGGTGTTCTGTTTTTGTTCCACTCAAATATTTTGTACTTCTGAGCTATTTATATTAATTATTTATATTCTGATAGTGTCACGGTCAAAAAGTGCCTGTACTGTTAATTGCTCGTCGCATGAGAGTTCACACAACTAGCGAAGCTAGCGTTTAATATGAACACTTACGGTTGCATAAAGGCAATTAATAAAGATAATTAGTTAACGCTTGGTTTTCTGTGCACAAAAGGCCAGGCCGCCTATAGTATGGAAGAACGAGTTTTATATGAGACCCGTCCTAAAGCCGGACTGTTTCGCGAAGGCAGTAGGCTAGGCGTCGACGGCTCAGTGTTTGAGCTTGGTGTCTGGGAAGCTAGAGGTGCGAGGCTAGACTAGCCTCCGTGGCGTAGTGAAAGGTAAGCAACGCCATGTGGCATGAGCTGCTTAGTGCGTTGTAAAGCCACGAACAGCAACGACCGGTGGGAAGGTGACAAGGAGCGACAAAAAGTCAAGTGGATGCCGTTTGAGGGTAATTGTGATGGAGCAATTTACTAATTCAGCGATGTCAGCCAGTGTGCAATGTAACTCAGTTCTGCCCCTACCAAAAACTAGCGTCGTTTATTATTCACAGCACCTTCGAAATATGCGCTCTCTGTCGAGCGTTCGGATCAAATCTGCCGGAATGCGGACAACTCATGGCTCTTGGTTGCTATTGTTGTATTATTGTATTGTTGTTGCTATCATATAACATCACGGTGCAAGGCGTATTGTCGGTTGGGTCAGTGACGGCCGGTGACGACCAGTGGCGATTAGCAGTGTGCTGTCTGGGCTGTGCGTCGCGCGAACTCATTGGTGCTGCGGCTGGCTACGCATCGCCCGACGTGGCGCCGTTCAGCCACAATAGGCGGGCGACTGTGACACCGCGCCGCCACAGTAGGCGGGCGACTGTGACACCGCGCCGCCACAGTAGGCGGGCGACTGTGACACCGCGCCGCCACAATAGGCGGGCGACTGTGACACCGCGCCGCCACAATAGGCGGGCGACTGTGACACCGCGCCGCCACAATAGGCGGGCGACTGTGGCACCGCGCCGCCACAGTAGGCGGGCAACTGTGGTACCGCGCCGCCACAGCAGGCGGGCGACTGTGGTACCGCGCCGCCACAGTAGGCGGGCGACTCGACGCCTCGCAGTCACAATAGGCTGGCGACTGTGACACCGCGCCGCCACACTAAGCGGCAGCCGCGGCACCGCGGCGCGCCCATCCTCGGGCTTTTCCAGCACCAGTGCAAAAGTCCGTGTGGCATGCAAGGCAGTACAACGGCCATACAGTGATGCGCCGCCATATGGTGATGCGCCGACGCTACGTGTACCAAATCAACACATCACATTTCGGCATTATTGCTTCGATGCTGGAGACTGCAAGAAGCGCTCTACAAGCCACGGCGATCACAGAGTGGACACGTTCGCACACAGATTGGGCTTCGGGACCACGACACGGGCGTCGAACGGCCTACATGTGCCACATCATTGTCACCGCACGACGTCATCACCAGCACGACTCACAACACTGATGCTTCTATCACTACTTGCTCCTCAGCTTGATATGCATGGTGCCGTGCTCGCACCACCCACCGACATGCAGCGCCCGAATCCACCTGGAGCATGCCCGCCGCGGGTAGGCTTCCCGCCGCGGGTAAGGTCGGGGACACCCGTACGGGCAGGCACCCGTCGGGGACAGACCCGTACGGGCAGGCACCCGTCGGGGGCAGTCCCATACGGGCAGGCACCCGTCGGGGACAGACCCGTGGGACAGCATCAACACTCGGCAAATCGCGAGCACGTGGCGCTCGACGGCGCCAGGCGCCGAGAGAAGCTGCGCAGAGGCACACCGACACAGACACGAGCGCCAGCACCGGCGGCGACTGGCGAGGCGGAGATGGCGGACAGTCGCGAGCCTCCGGTCATGCATATGGGTCTGTGTCCCACGGATCTTCGGAGAATGTCTCGCTTGCGTTACGCCGGAGCATTTCTGTACCGTTGTGTCGAGGGTAAGGAGACAAAAGACGATAGAGTAATCCTAGCTGAATCATGGTCCTGTTTACGATCATTTTTGACTAGATTTGCTTTTCGAATGGCTTTGTTATCCATGATGCGGATCACTAAAGTGCAGAAAATCGTTCGAGAGAGTGCTCAGCCTTGTTCTTGTGACAGTGACTCGTCCCGTGAGAGCTACACTCGTGGCCGGACCTGTCGGCGATTGGGCCGTCTCCAGTCAGGCGACACAGGCAAGAGGCAGCAGCGGCATGCCCCGAAGATCACTCAGCACGCCTCCAGACGGCCCGGCAGGTGATGACAGAGGCGGTGGCAAGCCCCCAGGCTCACTCAGCACGCGTCCAGGCAGGAGACGACAGAGCGAGCGACAGCTTGGACACAGGTGGAACGGCTTGGAAAACACGACGGGAAACTTGGTCCGCGCGTGCTCCGGCGTGTTGGATGACCCCACGACAGGTGGCAGCACTAGTCGGGCGACACGTCCGGAGCGCAGTGTTTGACGTTGAAGTTGCACCGCTTCAGCTCACGCACCACGAACTCTATGTCGGGCTTGAGCTTGTTGGCGTACGCTTCAGCGATGACCTGAGCCGCCCGCTGGTGATCGATACCTGTTGACGAGGTACCCTGTCGGGACCATGGACAGGCGGAACAGGCAAGTCTAGTAGCCAACGGTAAATTTAGAAGCTTACACAGCTCGACATTGGGTATAAGACATGTGACATGAGTATGTCAGCTCGATAAGCAGTGACAACCTCACATAGCTGAAACGCCATTCACACGTTCACAAGGTACGTCGGTTTCCGATCACATTGAATTTTCCCTTATGCTGTATCCTACTATACGAAAATCCAACTTACCATAGCCAGGCAGTCGCAAGGTCTCTAAAAATATAGGAGCCCAAACGTTTTTATTACGTTCGAGCTATTGTATCACTGCACACCCCCACGGGCCCAAGGATCAAATTAAGGTCACACATTATTCAGTGAGCCTAACAAATGCCATTATTTTAGCATACTATGGTCTGAAATTATGGATATACCTTGTTCTTAGCAAATAATGCAATCATCGCGTATTAACAAATTGCATTGGAGTAGCCAGGATTTGGTCCAGAGGGCGAACATCCGGACAGAGCCCTGCCTACCGAGACCCTCTCCCACTCCACACTTCTCTGAAACTTCACGGATTTCGGTCACTTTATTTTCCAAGGTCTCCTATACTTATAATGTATGCACACACACACACACACACACACACACACACACACACACACACACACACACACACACACACACACACGAACACGCACACACACACACACACACACATTTCTACATATGCACGCACACACATGGACAGACACAAACATGTATCATATATATATATAACGATCTTAGTATCGTTTCCTTAAATTGATAGAAGCTGAGAAGATTACAACCGTGTCTAGATAAATGCTTAGAGGGGAAATTGTCTTGTTGTTGTTCGACATGAATTTGCCATTAAATCATACATGTCAGAAGGAGAAGTTTTCTAAGATCATTATAATGCATGGAACTTTGTTCAAAAGACCTAAAATATCACCGAACTACTGTCAGAGGTTGCTTACCGATTAGCTTCTTGCCATCAACCGACTTGATGACCTGTCCCACCATCAGACCACCTGCACTGAATGCCGATCCGTAAGGCTGCAAGTGTGCACATGATCAGCGGCGTGGGGTGGTTAGCCATGGAGTGATTCCATGTGATGGATGGCAATGCTGGACACAGACGATGCTGTCATTTTTGGTGGTTTCTTTTCCCATACGGAAGGGCCTCTTGTTGTGTGTGTCAGAGGAGCAAAAAGTGTACACATACTGTGAACAAAGCATGTCATGTTTGCCGTACATCTAGGCGGATTTACATGGATCTCTTGTGAGCAGTTAGCGGCCGGTGGAACTTCAGGCGCATAGGTGGAGCTTCCAATGCACTTGATGGGGCCCAGGTCCCACCCCTTCACCCACCAACTTACCACACTGTTAGCACGGGACCCTATTTGGGTGGGGTCCCGTCAACCAATTTGGCAGCGCTCATTGCCTCATCAATCATTTGGCAAATCAATTTGGCAGCGCATTGAGCCTCATGAATCATTACCAATCTTATCCAACAATGATCAGGCGGCAGCGACGCTGGCCGCGACTGGGCAACACACGCTCCCCATACACTCGACTGTCTCTCGGTAGCACAGTTCCAGTGAAAAGAGCGCTTCGGCTACCGTCGATACCGTGTAGGTGGTCAGCGGAAGGGAATTCCCCCGGCTGCTGCCGCCAGCTCGGCTCACCTGGATATTGACGATCCTGGGCAGAGGCTGCGATGTGTTCGCTCCACCCTCGATGACGATTCCCAGCAGTGGCTTGTTCTTCGGCACGGTGATCTTGATGTTCCCTTCCGGGTCCTCCAGAATGGGGCTGACGGGGTACGATTCCATCTGCTGGGAAGCGTATGTGGGACTGCTGGCGATGCGGCCCGAGCTAACAAGGAAAACGAGCCTACGTTCCGGAAGAGCCGGAATGAGCGGGAACGGGGAAAACAAGCCTTCGCTGATGGAAACTGGCGCACGATTATCAAATATTTCAGTGGGTGTCCGGCATTCATGCACATGGGTGTCGCTTGCATGCTTCTTTTTGTTGCGACACATGCCCATCGAATGTTAAAATGCGCCTGCGTAAAAATGAGTAAAGAATTAGACAAATACAGGCCTCGAGTGCCCGCTTAGCGTATTTCTTCCTGAAGTAGCGCAAGCAGGATCTATCAATGCCCTGATTCAGCCTCATTTTTTCTTAAATGAGCTTTGTGTGCCCACTCAACAATAAAATGACACTCTTGTGTCATTTAGGGAATCAGAAGTCGAATGTCTGATTGATGAGGTGGCAGCATTACAAATGTCAGGTCAGAAACCAGAGATTGAGTCCTAGGTGAGAGCAGTATATCAGTGGTCAGGTCAGAAGTCAGGTCAAATGTCATATGTCAGGTTAGGTCCAGGAATGTACGAAAAACATCTGACAAGAGTAAATAATCTTATTGAATTTATAAGGTGGTATCTCTCAGCTTCCAACCATGTCCCTCGCTTTTGTTTACTTCCTCTCCTACTCAAACGTGCAATGTTGCAAGATAATGCGCAAAGTATTTCCTACTCGTATTTAGCAACAATAAACGAGTTTGTCATCCCAAACACGTTTGCTCAGTTTTTCACATAATATGCAACATAACTTCTTGCCATACAAATAAAGTTTTTTCTTTACCATAGTTTGGTTCAGACTGCTACTGAAGAAGTGGACATATTCCCCGCTCCGTAATTTAGCAATAAGCCACCGTAGCACGATATCCAGCAACATTCCTGACTTTCGGTGCAATACCGGTATCATAATCAGCTTCCCATTCTAGCATATTAGACCATATGGTATTCCGTGCCGTCATTGGGAACAAGGGGAGACAGTAGCACAGACCCATATAACTAGTATTTTATTATGTACCAGTCGGTACGAGAAAAGAAACAACAGAGTTACCATGGACAGCACGATTTTGCTGCTTATGGAAGGTATATTCACCGCCGTCTGCCCGCGTACCGAGTTCCAGACGCTTCAGTAAAAAAAAAACTCGTATTCAACAATAACAAACGAGCTTGTATTCCGAAACATTTTTGCTCAGTTTTCCACAAAATAGGAAACATAACCGCTTGCCAGACAAGTCAAGCTCCTACTGGGATATTGCGTGCAGCGCTATTCGAAACTTGACCCATTGACAGCCTCGACATCCGACACCGGCGCCCTGCCTCGCGACTGCCGGGATGGTGCAGCGTAACGCGTCGCCGTCCAGTCCGCTTGTCTGCTCCAACTGCATCAAATCGGCCGAACGTGCCCCCGGGGAGCGCCAGAAGTGCCGCGCCGCCACGGCCGCCGAACACGACCCGCGCTCTGTCGGCCGGCTCACCGTCAGTGGCGGCGCGGCCGGCGGCGGCGCGCGGCTCGGCCTGGTCGGGCTGTGGCCGTGCAGGGTGTGTGGCTCACCATCAGCGGCGGCGCGCGCTCGGCCTGGTCGGGCTGTGGTCGTGCAGGTGTGTGGCTCACCATCAGCGGCGGCGCGCGGCTCGGCCTGGTCGGGCTGTGGTCGTGCAGGGTGTGTGCTCACCATCAGCGGCGGCGCGCGGCCCGGCCTGGTCGGGCTGTGGTCGTGCAGGGTGTGTGGCTCACCATCAGCGGCGGCGCGCGGCTCGGCCTGTTCGGGCTGTGGTTGTGCAGGGTGTGTGGCTCACCATCAGCGGCGGCGCGCGGCCCGGCCTGGTCGGGCTGTGGTCGTGCAGGGTGTGTGGCTCACCATCAGCGGCGGCGCGCGGCTCGGCCTGGTCGGGCTGTGGTCGTGCAGGGTGTGTGGCTCACCATCAGCGGCGGCGCGGCCGGCGGCGGCGCGCGGCCCGGCCTGGTCGGGCTGTGGTCGTGCAGGGTGTGTGGCTCACCATCAGCGGCGGCGCGGCCGGCGGCGGCGCGCGGCCCGGCCTGGTCGGGCTGTGGTCGTGCAGGGTGTGTGGCTCACCATCAGCGGCGGCGCGCGGCCCGGCCTGGTCGGGCTGCGGTCGTGCAGGGTGTGTGGCTCACCATCAGCGGCGGCGCGGCCGGCGGCGGCGCGCGGCCCGGCCTGGTCGGGCTGCGGTCGTGCAGGGTGTGTGGCTCACCATCAGCGGCGGCGCGCCGGCGGCGCGCGGCTGGCCTGGTCGGGCTGTGGTCGTGCAGGGTGTGTGGCTCACCATCAGCGGCGGCGCGGCCGGCGGCGGCGCGCGGCTCGGCCTGGTCGGGCTGTGGTCGTGCAGGGTGTGTGGCTCACCATCAGCGGCGGCGCGCGGCCCGGCCTGGTCGGGCTGTGGTCGTGCAGGGTGTGTGGCTCACCATCAGCGGCGGCGCGGCCGGCGGCGGCTCGGCCTGGTCGGGCTGTGGTCGTGCAGGGTGTGCGCGGCCGGCCGGCCGTGGCGCGGCCGCCGGGGCTGGTCGGGCTGTGGTCGTGCAGGGTGTGTGGCTCACCATCAGCGGCGGCGCGCGGCCCGGCCTGGTCGGGCTGTGGTCGTGCAGGGTGTGCGGCTGGCCGGCCGGCCGTGGCGCGCAGTAGGCCGTCCTGGCCACACCTCGCGCCGGCCGAACGCTGTCGGCTGCAGGACAAGGCTGAAACGGAACGGGCGCAATCGCCGCCGTGTCACTGCCTCGCTGACGACTGTTGGATGTCGCGCTGCTTTGTTACTGATGCTCCCTTCATGGCCGCTGAGGCGATAATCGTGGCTACTCATGGTCGGCAGTGAGGTTAGTTGCACCACTGTTAGCATACCACAAGGTAGCTGCACGTTGGTCAGCACTACCAATAGCTGCACCACAGTAGGCAGTTGCATTATGTATGTGCCTAGATCAGCAGTGACATTAACCGAACTGCAGTCAGCGGTGATGTTAACTGTATCTCGATCAGCAGTGACATTAGCCATATCACGATCAGCAGTGACATTGGCTGGACAGTGTCCAACAGTGATACTGGCTGCACGTTGGTCAGACGTGACATTAGCTGTACCACGGTCACCAGTGACTCACCAGTGACATTAACTGACCAATGATCAGCAGTGAAGTCAACCGGACTATGGTCAATGGATGCATTATCTGTAGCACATTCAGCAACGGTACCGGCCGGAACTTGGTCAGCGTGGCATTAGCTATACATGCCGTAGTGGTAGCGACGCCGGCTGTTCCATGGCCAGCAGTTGGCTGTGCTTTGGTCAGCACTGACTGGCTGTGCACCACGATCAGCAATGATACTGCCGGTATCATGGTCGACACTTGATATTGTCCGCAATGGCAACGTACTACGAGGAAGCTGAGGTCGCCACAGTATATCGTTCACAGTAACAAATTACTACTCGGAGGTTGAGGTCGCTACAGTCTATCGTTCAGAATGACAACTTACCATGCGGAAGCTGAGTTCGCCATAGTCTATCGTCTGCAACGACACCTTACCACGCGGAGGTTTAGGTCACCACAGTCTATCGACCGCAGTGACAACTTACCACGCGGAGGTTGAGGTCGCCACAGTCTTCTAAATATCGGTTGAAGCCCACTCTGGGGCGTTGGGGAATCGCCCAATCTTCCTCACCAAGGCCCCTGAGCACAGGAAGGAACTCTTACAAGATTTAATCCGGAGCAACACATGGGGCGGGCGCTAAAACGGCGGCCGCCTCCTCTTCCATTCCCACCTGGCCTCCTTCTGTCCGCGCCAGGGGCCCGCAAGTAATCGTCTATGGAATCGTCATGATGAAGATAGACAGGCTACTGTCACTTTGTATGGTCGCCGAGGCTTCTGAGCCTCCAAGAACGTCTACGTACGTTTGCGGGCCCTTATGACGTACACAGGGCTCTTACAAATATCCACTGGTTCTTGCAAACGTCTGCGGTCTCTTGTCAACGTGTATGGGCCTTTATGAATGCGTCCGTGGCCTTGCAGAGTTCATGGGCCTTTACAAACGTTTAGTTACTCCCAGGGGGACGGCCAGGGTTGTCTTAAGAGGGATCCGACCCAAAAAAAATGTGATGGAAAAGAGATCACTTTCGACGCGTGAAGCGCACTGAAAATATTTGTGTCTGCATGATGAAAATTTACATATTTGTGGTTTCATCAGGTGTATTTTTGACTGCTAAGGAGGCTTGGGCCCCACCCCCTTTCGGCAATGCCTGGAGCATCCCTGATGCAACAACATACATCACACAGAATCGCACTGTGAACAGAATGTCTGAAATGGCCGCCAATGGCAGCAATAGTAAACTTTCACCAGTGTTCTTTGTTGTAATACAGTATGTAGGTTTTCAGGTATATATCCCGATCATGAAGTGGGAGTCCCGAGTCGAGTGGTGTGCTGACGTAACAGTTTCCGCTCAGCAAAGGCTCTGCCCCTCAAAATCTCTGCAGCACATGTTCGGATTACGGTAATAGAAAAACAAGTTTTAAAATGCTACTGAGATGGATAAGGAATTAATATGGAGATAAATGGAGAGAATTGGGCACCTAGCCATGAGTCATCGTTTGGTTTTGCAATTCCGTAAGTAAGCAAGTAAGTACGTAAGTAAGTATGTAAGTAAGTAAGTAAGTAAGTAAGTAAGTAAGTAAGTAAGTAAGAAGTAAGTAAGTAAGTGAGTACGTAATTAGGTAAGTAAGTAAGTAAGTAAGTAAGTAAGTAATTAAGTAAGTAAGTATAAGTAAGTGTGTAAGTAAGTATGCAAGTAAGTAAGTAAGTAGGTTAGTAAGCAAGTAAAGTAAGCATGTAAATAAGTAAGTAAGCTAGCAAACAAGTACGTGAGACACGAGTGATGTCCAGTGGAATGTATTTCCGTGTATTTCATTCAATTTCCCATTCAGTGTCACATGCTTCCGATGGATGAACTGTTTATTTGGTTTTTCATGTGCTTCGACTGCGTGGTCATTTAGCGCCCGCAATTCCTTACCTAGGGAGGTGGTCGCAATTGTAACAAAACTCACACAGTGTCTTCTTCTTCTTCATCATCATCATCATCATCATCATCATCATCATCACCACCATCATCATCATCAGCATCATCAGCATCAACATCATCATCATCATCATCATCATCATCATCATCATTATATACGTTGCATACACGTCAACATGCATACACTCCACATAACGCACGATGATATTCATCGCGGAAAAGACTGGGTCAAAATAAATACCTGAGAATATAAATAGTACACTTCCAGAGATGGGTTTGATTTTTTAAAAACATTTTGTTGGGGGGGGGGGCGGACATAATATATGGAGGCAATGAGCGGGCCCAAATAGATTGGTGACGCACTCCATGGGAATCTATGCAAAAGTTGGAATTATTGGGGAAGACACTCCGACATTAAGGGGAACTTGTCCTTTCAAAAGCATACAAAACAATACCCCTGCCTCGGCATATTTTTATGATCAACTACAAACAGTGAGCATGATTATTTTGGGGCACTGCTGGGAGACCAAACACTCTAAATTTGTTTTCTGCTTGGGATGAATCACTTGGTCATTCACACAACCATTAATTTGCGACATTGTAGCCTAATTTAAACCATTCCATGAGATATTTTCATCGAATGCTGGGATTTTCGGCCCAGTCATGACCAAACTAGACCACACTAGACAGGTCTAAACCAATATCGTAATAAAAGGTAGGACTAGGTCTGATGAAATTCTTGAAATTTTGTCCTCTGGTTCCTAAATATTTTTTTTTTTTTGCTTCTGCTTCTTTATCTTAACGAAATATCGTATCCCGTGCGGTACACTAGCAACACCGATGAAATATCATTATGACGATGAGCAAGCACTGGCATATGGTGCCATGCAATACGAAAGCAACTTTCAATTTGCGTTCGTATAGCGACGGCGCAAGTGCACCGCTAGCGCAAATGAAGCAGTTCCCTCGTCGGCTCACCTGTGGTGAGTAGAGACGTGTGTGCTGTTGGGAAGTTCGACGCCAGAGTCATCGCTCGGGGATCGTTGAATCTGAGGCTGTCGAGCACGCCAGCAGGTGGTGCTCGTGTGGTAGACGCTGACGCCAGCCTCTCGGAAAGGTGAATCACATTTATACTAACTATTTCGACAGGTCAACTTCCCAAAAGCAAGTAAAGTGCTTAGAAGACATATGCATAAGTTCAACGTCCCTAGTATGATATAGTACGCGCAATAATACATTAATGAAATAAATGGAGTGAGGTAATGAGGGTGAAAGTTGTCGATAGATAACGAAGTTGTAAAGTTAAGACCAGGGATGCGGAGCCGGAGCCGGAGCCGGAGCCGGAGCCGGAGCCGGAGCCGGAGCCGCCGGAGCCGGAACATTTTTCCCGGAGTCCGAGCCGGAGCCGGAGCCGCCGGGACATATTACTCTGAGCCGGAGTCGGAGCCGGAGGCGCCAGGACATTTTACTCGGAGCCGGAGTAGGAGCCGGAGCCGTCAAAAGCAGGGCGACTCCGACTCCGAAAGAGGTGTAAATTAAACAAAATTAGCAAACGTGACATGAACACATTATACCTAGTATGGTATGGTATGGTATGAAAACACATTTTTAAAAGCAAAAATGCTTAAATGCGTGTAACATGTAAAAATATCATCAAATAATGGTAGAATAACCAATAACCATATTCTAGCCTCAGTAGTCAATGCAATAGTTCCATGTTTAGTTTAGTTAAATTCATTGTTTCCATCATCAACGGGTTGCTGTACCTTATTAGAGATGAGGTCAAACATTACAATTTACAACAATGGTGTTCCTTGGACCGTTCACGGGATGAAGAGTGCTGCTGATTCGAGTCTCCCCTCTTCTGATTACCCCAATACGGCACGAAGCGGGCATCAGTTTACGAGGGCATAACACCGAAAAGTGATTTCGGCGGGGGTGGTTGTTTATTTAAAGATAGATACAGGGTTTATATGGGAAAGTTGCTTATAATTGTCTGAAGTTTACGCCTCTGAGTGGCCGCGGCTAACTTTTATTTACATCCCCCTAGCTCTTACTTAATGGATCGATCACGTTTGGGATGTACGGAGCCGGAGCCTGAGCCGGAGCCGCCGGGACATTTTACTCGGAGCCGGAGCCGGAGCCGGAGCCGGGATACTTCCCCGGAGCCGGAGTCGGAGTCGGAGCCGGCCAAAATTTTACCGGCTCCCCATCCCTGGTTAAGACTAGGCACATTTTCTTCCAGCGGCAAATTCATCCCTCTTCTCCAGGGAAGGAAGACCATCAGCAAAGTTCTTGTTGCGAATTCTTAAGCTGGTGTTACCAAAAGAAAGGATGATGTTGTTGAGTGAAATGCATGTCATTGTAGAGAAAGTCGATGGGCGTTCTCTACCATGTAATTTGGCATTGCAGCTGAGCTATCTGGGAGAGCGCATTACCTCGTTTCTTTTAATATTCATGACTTACATATATGGGTAAAGTGCTCCTATAAACATCAAGGTAAGATGAAAATTCGCGACAAGCCTTCCCTCCCCTTTAACATTGACTTGTGCCTACCCTTTGCAAAAAATGACTCCGAGCCTGTCTAAGTGTGTAATACACTACATCCACGCAACAAACTTAGCCTCGAGACAGCCATGTGAATCACTGACGATCAGCTGCGGTCTGTCCCCTACCGAATGCTGGAGCGGCTTGTGCCTGGGCGGGACGGACGGACCGTCGTGGTACACCATCTGGTCGAAGCGGAACTGGTCCTGCGACGTCACGATCTCCCTCAGCTCCGTCAGCAGCGTCAGCTGCGCCACAACAGTTCGATGTTAGGAGCGACTTGTGCGGAGGGTGGCAGGCACACAGCTGTCACACAAAGGCCAGCTGCACTCTGTTTGACACTGATACGCAGACAGATGTCACACATAGGACAGCTGTCCTCTGTGTGACAGTGCCACACAGGACAGCTGCCACACATAGCGCAGCTGTGCCACATAGGACGGTTGCCACACATAAAATAACTGTCACACATAACGCAGCTGAAACACACGGGGAACCTGTAGCACATAACTGAGTTTCCCTCAATGTGACATCGACACTCGTGACAGCTGCCACACAAAGGACAGCTGTCACACATAGCGTAGCTGTGGATCATAGAACAGCTGTCACACATAGGATAACTCGCACAAACAGCAAAGTTGCTCTCAGTGTGATACTGACACACATGACAGCTATTGTACATCTGTGAGGGTTGTCCTGTGCATAGGACAACCCTCATACATAGGACAGCTGTCACACATATGACAGCTGGCACACATAGAACAGCTCTAACACTATCGATAGTTGTCCCCTGTGTGGCACTGACGTACAGTGCACGTGTCACACATAGGACAACTCTCATGCATAGGATAGCTATCACACATATGACAGCTGTCACGCCTGGCATCGCCTAACTGGGAAGGTGATTTATTGAAAACATCAAATAATGCGTGACCAAATCTGGCTTTCATCGGGAGATGAAGCTTGCTAATAATGTAATATGCTACGTGAAAAAGCGTTTGAGGATTGGTAATGTATCTGTACGATTGCTCACCACATTTTATGTTCAGCAGAGGTTCACGAGAAGGCAAACATGCTCAGATTCGGTAAACTTATATTGGAGAAGGATGGTATGCCCAGATACTTATTAGGGGAAGCTGGGATGCTACGCTTCCAGATGTGTTGGCACCGTCCTGCAAAGCAAATACCTAGTATCAACAACACCAATAACGCCTATTACTGGTAGTATTTATGCGCCCACAAGGATACATCAAAAAGCCCTACCAAGAGCCTACAGGATGTCAATTACTAGGACCTAGTATTCCTGACTCCCCATCTGAGGAATTATTCACTACTCCGGGTCCCTCTGAGGACTTTTGACTGGTGGCTGAGCTCATTGACGAAAGCGAAGTAGCTATCCGAGGGAATCAGCCTCCTCCCCGCCAGTGATGCTAAATCAGTGAGGAACAATCGCTGGCTGGGAGCGAGCACGACCATGACGGCAAGGGGAGCGGGCGGATGGGGCGGTCATCACTAGGAATGCGGCCCCCAGCTGACATGGTAGAGGAGGCCCTGCTCCGACCCCTGGAAGCGATCCAAATTCTTCCCGCCCTCGGCTGTTCAATAAACCATCATGGTAAAAAAAAAGCTGGCGAAGCTCCCGGGAACGGGACAACGTTCCCCCACCCGGTGTGCGTTCAGTTTAAGGTGCGTCAGCTGTTCAGGCCATGGGTGCTTTCTCTCCCACCCAAGCATCCCCATTGCCTCACTATTTAGTGTTTGTGGAAATTACAGTTGTCGGTCACACAGACTTAGTAGCAGCAAGGAATGGTGGATGACACTAGCCCGTCCCATCTTTCAGAAGAGCTTCGCATCACCACCATAGCGCTCAATGGTAACAAATATATCTGGAAACAAGACTTGCCCACTTCGCCTTTCCCACACCATGAAGAACCCGTGCTATATGTTCTGGAGAAGATGAAAAGAACAATATGCCATGAGTAGCTTGCAATAGTTGGAAAATAAATATTCCACGAGTAGCATGCATGTACACATGAGCCTGTACAGCGGATATATACAGCTAGGGATAGGACAAAGATGACTTCAACACCGGTATTTGCAGCTTATAGTGTAGTTCGTCCTACTGTTCGCTAACGTGGCTCACTGTGGAGTTGGAGTAGCCGACAGCTCGGCTTGTGACCCCTAATCGGAGGGTCGTCTAGATATCGGCTAATAATAATGTCAAACACATACTCAGGCTTCACACCACGGTCACTCGCGAGCACGTGCGTTGATGTGTGAAAACTATTGGGGGGACGGGCACAGTCCGTGAAGGCAATGGGCTGTTCGTATGGAATTAGGGCCACACTCCGTGGGGTTCAATGATAAAAGTTGGAATTATTCGAAGGGGAAAAGCCAACATTGAGGGAGATACTTCCCTCCTCAAAAGTATACGAAACAACATCCCTACTCGTAAGTCAAAGAATATTATCCCCACCTCCTCAACCTCACGTAATATCAGACGATAAAATTCGTGATGCGCATAGTCAATGCATATTTGTAAAGTAAATTTGTTCGAATGTTGTCCCGGGGAGGCGTATGTAGCAGGGTATAAACAATCAATGAACTGGCATTAGGACAAGTGATTAACATTCATCTCCTGTTCCATTGACACGTTATAGGAATGAATACATGCTGAAACGCTTTGACACCAAACATATTTGGATATATGCGCGTGTGTATGTCGGGTGTCTGTGTGGTGCACTTCCAACATGAATAAAATAAGGTGGAATATCCATATCAGTTTGGCGGTACGACAACAGTCTTTTTCAGGACGTCATAATGGGTAAGCAAGGGTGATCTGGAATTTTTGCTTTTTAAAGCTCCTGTGCAAACGCTCGCTGTGACAACTGTTCGTCCCTTCTGCATCGGGAGCTTATAATAGGGGAAGTGTTATCACACTGCGAAGTGCCCACCATACTCTTGCTTAACCCGGCATTGACACGTGGTCAGATCTGCTCCCCTGTCGACTATTCGCGATACATTGAAAACTGGTTGCAACATCTACAAGAAAAGTTAAATGGTTATCACGTGATGAATTATACGCCTCTAGTAAAATAAAATATACAAGGTTCTGATAGATTATTTGTGATTGACATAGCGACATAAAAACATAAAGACAAAAGATCAGTGCAACTATGAGCAGAAGGGCACTTCTTGGTTGCACTCTGATCACCGAACCCAGTTGTCCACTAAATCTGTCGATCAGCCTTCCCTGGAATACTGGAAAGCAAGCCCTCTAGTCTTATAATGATTGTCTATGCTGGTTTTTAAGACATTTGATGTGCTGCTACTGACAATGGTTTCTGGCGTCAGAGTGATCTCATATTTGACGATTTCCGACAAAAACGTATTAGTGTACACAAATTAACATATAGACCGAACAAATGAAGATATTTCATGTCAGTAGACGGCACTCAAGAGACAATTAGGTAAGTGGCATATGATGCCTGTGTATTGATGTGATCGTTCACTTCGAAGTGTCGACACGTCGAATTTTAAAAAGCAATAGAAAAGTAATTTGAAACGTCCTATCTTAGAAAAAAATTGAGAGCAAAAAATAGAACGAGTTTCCACTGAAATGACTACCAAGAATGTCCGTACCCAATTTTAAGTAGTTGTCCATACAGATAAGTGAGCTATGGCTTGAAACGTACCTCAAGGAAAATCCACGTCGGGGTAGCGTTGCGCTCCCCAGCCGCCCCGCGCCGCCGCGGCAGCAAGGCGGCGGCAGCGGAGTGATCGGTCTCCGGTGAGGCGCAGAGCGGTGGAGGTGTCAGTGGTGTCGGTGGTGTCAGTGGTGGTGGTGTTAGTGGTGTCAGTGGTGTCAGTGGTGTTAGTGGTGTCAGTGGTGTCAGTGGTGTCAGTGGTGTCAGTGGTGTCAGTGGTGTCAGTGGTGGTGGTGTTAGTGGTGTCAGTGGTGTCAGTGGTGTCAGTTGTGTCAGTTGTGTCAGTGGTGTCGGTGGTGTCGGTGGTGTCAGTGGTGGTGGTGTTAGTGGTGTCAGTGGTGTCAGTGGTGTCAGTGGTGTCAGTGGTGTCAGTGGTGTCAGTGGTGGTGGTGTTAGTGGTGTCGGTGGTGTCGGTGGTGTCAGTGGTGTCGGTGGTGTCGGTGGTGTCAGTGGTGGTGGTGTTAGTGGCATTAGTGGTAGTGGTGTTGGTGGCGCCAGCAGTGGCAGTGGCGGCTTCAGGAGTCGCTGCACGACCTGCGTGACGGAGCGGGTTGGCCAGCCCGACTACAAGCGCCGCTGTTCTCATCTGTGCAGTTTGTGTAAACGACTCAAACCCGGAGGCGCAGAAAAGGGGCAGGGGGTGGGAGCACGTTCCTAAAATACACCCGACCAAGCAATAATTTCTGGAATTTGCACCACACTAAACCAGAAATGTTGTGCTCTTCGCTCGCAGTAATCGTTGTCCATCAAATAAGATTTTTGGGTCTCTCTTCACTTCAGAAAATCCTGGCTGCGCCACTGCTCAGACCGTGAGCTCACACGTGATGTCTCATGTGAGCTGCGTCACACATCTTTACACACATTGCTTTTAATAACTTTCATGCATAAAGAGTAAAAAAAGGAATATATTGTGATCACCAACACTGACGTTTTTACAAGATCGCATGTGCCAGAACTGTTGACTGCCGTTTTGTGCATTCAACTCGGCCCACTGGTTCCCGAGATATGCATTTTTGATGTTGGCCTGATCCGACCTTGATTTTCCTGCCCCTCCTTTACCTTATCAGGTGACATTTGCAAAGCTACCCGCAAGCAGATGCCTGTAGCACATGTGAATAACACATCAATCGGATAGTCTGGCATTCCGTTACAAGCCATGATAGTACATCCATCCGCATATTCACCATCAAGGTCACCCATTTAACCTTAACTTTACATGGCGTGTGACCAAACAACGGCTCTTAGTCACGTATCTGATACTCGAAATTACGGCTAAGCACTCCCGCTTGACATTAGATGGTTCAAATAGGAGAAGCAATGGCCGATCTGTCAGCTCTTTTCTGGACAACAGCTTTCTTGATCTTGACCTTCGACCTGGTGCGGTATATTTATCACCGGGTGTCTCCTTGTACAGCATGCTTAATCAGTGCGCAATTATTTAACACCATGAAATAAACTTTTAAACCCATTAAATTGCCGAGAGAGTAACATATTCCAATACGTTACATTTCAAAGTTTGATCTTGACCTGTGACCTTAATTCGGACCAGCAAAATCATTTCTTAAGCTTCTGAAATCGCACTCCACGGCGCTGTTGATTGTCGTTTGAATGTATAAAGTCGGCCAAGCCGCTCTTGAGCTAAGTAGGGGGACATATTTCCCCTCCTCGGTCAATGGTGTGTCAGCTGAGGCGACTAGTCAGTGCCGGGCTAAGTATATCCTGCTGTTTCGAAGATGTGTGGGAGTCCCCAATTGAACACTTAGTTTGAATTTGTAGTTGTACATTTTGAAGTTACAGTTTTAACTTGCAGCATTTCCTAAATGTGGATGTGAGTTTATATGGTGTATTCCTATGCTGAGGAAAGGGCGGATCCCTAAATGAAAAGGAGGGGAGTGCATCCCCCTCCTTTCCCCCTTTTATCTTTATCCTTTCATCATGAAGTGTTAGTTTCCAGTGTCCAGCATTAGCTAACTTTCTGCAGAACGGAACTTCCCCTCAAAATCACCTTGCTGGGTGGGTGTACTTACTTATCTAACTGGCACAAACAAAAGCTAAATAGCTCCTTTAAACTACGAATACGGGCGCAACGACAGCGGGTGCGTCGCACATGCGGGGCTGACGTCACGACGGGGTCAGCGGAGGTCGCCGGACGCGAGCCGCTCCGGTGGGTAAGCCGACTGAAGCTGCTGAATAGTGTATATGTACACGCTTCAATACACGATCGTATACGATCCGGCAGGCTGAACGAGCTGGTTTCCGGTTCGGTGGCGGTCTGCTCTGGCCTGTGTGGCGCGGGATGGCCGTGAGCTCGGAGGAGTTGGAGGACCGCACCCGCGCCTCGGGCATCCTCCAAGCGAGATGGGCCGGCGCATTAGTCAACTTCGCTTTGATGGAGCGGCAGCACTCAGGAATGTGCCCGCGGCAGGGGATGGGGCCTCCCTGGCAATCCGGACTACGGAGAGCAGTCTACACGGCACAGAGTCTCGGAGGGAAGCCTGAGAGAACACTGCCGTCTCTTTTACGACGGATCCGACTACTGGGCTATATGTTATGCGTTGTCATATGTAGGCCTGCGTATTATATTAGTTAGTTATTTGGGCTTTAGGGCGCGCCGACTGTTGTGGACATTTTGCGCCCATTGTGCATTATGTGCATGATGTATGCTATTTATATATAAAGACACACGCACACACACACACACACACACACACACACACACACACACACACATACATATATATATATATATATATATATATATATATATATATATATATATATATATATATATATATATATATATATATATATATATATATATACATATATACATATATATACATTCATGCGTATATCCATGGCTGCCTGCATGGCTTCATGGGTTATTTGCACTGCTATACCATAGGTTATGCGCCGAACCTTCTGCCCCTGGTTTGGAGTCAGATGGCTCTACATTATCCAAATAGTAATTGCTTATAGCTTGCCGAGCACTTATATTTCATCTTTAGGAAGCCAAGAAAATATATATCATTCATACTCATATAGAAGAAGATACGTGACACCTTGCTATATTCAGCTAGCAATTATTAATTGTTACCTTGACAGCTTGTTACCTAACTTTTTCATCAGCAGCGTTAAATTGTATTCAAATTATATTGGTTTTCCAAGCCGATTGGTAAGGAATGGTTGTGCGCAGCGGTGTTGAACAGGGAATGAGAATGCATTCATCCTGAAGTGGTACGAACATCCAGGGGTAGAGCATTACCATTGTGGAGAGCTCTCTTTAGGAACTTTATACAACTTGAGTGATGGCGAATCTGGAGTATTTAAGAGGGCATGTGTGGGAAAAATTGATCGCTCCATAATTTCCGCACGTCAAATATTTTCAAAACTACACACATTTTCTGTGCAATGCTTTGTCAACTAAGAGGAGGCAGGCGGTGACTTAAGCACTGCACCTGTGTTTAGACGTACAAGCATCATTGCGTCTGATTATGAATTTTACACGAATTTTCTCAACAACTTGCATGGTGATCGAGCCGAAGGAGAGGTTATTGTGAAATTGTTTAACATCATGAGTGAATGTAAATGTTCATCGCATCCCACAGCGTCTGCGATGGTCGGCTGTTGACGAAAATGCGTCAAGTAATGCTGTGCCGTTCCGCTCGGATCCCGTGTCTGGGACCCTATGCTTCAGCAATGTCGGCTCACTTCAACTGAATATTGCGCTGCTCGTCAATTTAATTCAACTGTTCGACATAATTGATTTTCGTCAGGCTGACGTGGGCCGATCATGCAAGAGTACGAAAGAGTCACGCGATCCGACGACGAGGTCACAGAACACTGCGGTCCGCCAATGCTGTCGTTCTCGTCAACGCTGTCGTTCTCATCAACGCCGCCGGACTCCAGGTGACCGGTGGTCCCGCCACAGTGCGTTCTCCATCTGCAACGTCACACGACTCGACTTTGCATTCCGCGATGACGTCGCGACCGCACACAAAGGCAGACATAACGAGCCCCTGGGGCGCAGAGTTGGATTGTGTTTGGCCGAATGTGCTGCAGCACGCGCGCTCGCCACGGCCGGGCAGTTCGGGATGCGCACCAGTCTCGGCACACCCAGCCGGTGAAGTGCCCGCGTGGGGATGGGGAGGGGGCGTCGGTACGGCGCCGCCCGGGGGTGGCGTGCGGTGGCTCTATATAAGGGAATATGGCCAGCCGCAGCAGCGACAGAGATCGGTGGCATCGCACGGCTTTGCAGGCAGTCAGCATGGTGGCGGTGAGTAGCGCGCTGTTGTGGCTTTCTGTCGATTGTCGTCAGAGTTTACATACGTCAGAGTTTACATAACAATACTGTCTACCATCCCCTCCCCACTAATATGTGGAGACAGCGTTATTTAACTTGGGCGTTCTTTTGGCTTGCCAAGCTAATTCCGAGCACATCTCGTCCCATCACGTGTGTAGAATGGTTTCCGGACTTCTCCTGAAGTTAGCCTTCTGCTTTCTTCCAAAAGTTTTTGACATGCCGTTCTCCTAAGATATTAACAACATAACCGGGTCGTCGCTTATTCAGCTTCTCCCAGATCAAACGGCTGGATCTGCCAAGGATTGGAGCATGTATTACCACATAGTAATCCATGATTACATAAAGTAAAGAATACGCGTGACGGCTTCCACTCAATACCTACATCACAGGACAAGAGAACAAGAGACAAGGACTTGGTTAATTTGCCACGCTACACTTGCGCTTTCTCATGCGAACTATTCTCATCACGGAAGGTAGGGGGCGGGCACTTTGATCAATTTACGCCCGGATTCGTCTCATTGGCAATCGTTCGCTGAATTTACGGCACTGATTCTCATCTGTTCAGATATCCATCGGTTAAGATTTACTAACCGCACAAGTAACTTGCGAGAGTACAGGAAGGTGATGAAGCACTCCTGAGCTGGCTGGCGATCGCTGGGTTGACCAGAATTTGTCCGGGAGACTAGTAGCATTGCGTAATAGAAAATTTCGTAAGTACGCCCGCAATTGTCATTTTGTAACGGGTAGGAACCGGTATGTCTCATTTCGCACGTATGCTGAGTCAGAATCTGCTGTGACCCCGCATGCGCAGTGTACTTGTCACTCTCACGGATCACCTGTACCAGGTTACTCGGCTGCTGGTGCTGCTGTTGGTGTCGCTCTGCACCAGCATCGGAGCGGTGCCGCTACTGCGGGTGGTGTACGTGCAGACACAGCCGCGTCTGCCTGTGCTGCTCACCTCAGCGCCGGGCCCGGCCCCGGTGGCGGCCCCCAGCCCGGCGGCGACAGGAGGCACTGACCCCCAACTGGCGCCGACCTGGGGCGGGGTCTACTTGCTGCTGGTGCCGACGTTCTGGCAACTGCCGCCACCGACTGATATCCAGCTTTGACCGTCGGCAGTAGCCGTGAGTAGACTGCTGCCCCTCACCGCACCACCTCGCTGTAGCTTCACACCACTACACACCACCGCTGCACTCACAGCGGCCCTTTGTTGTAGCTCCACACCACTACACACCACCGCTGCACTCACAGCGGCCCTTTGTTGTAGCTCCACACCACTATACACCACCGCTGCCTTTCGCTACTGCCCTTCACCGCAGCCATTTGCTCTAGCTCACACCACTACACACCACCGCTGCCCTTCGCCACTGCCCCTTACCGCGGCCCTGTGCTGTAGCACAACTCTTCACCGTGGCTGCTGACTGATGCCCTTTGCCGTTGCTCTTCACCATCTTCGGTGTTGCTATTCACCGCTACCCTTCACTGTTACTGTCCCATTGGCTGTAGTTCACCCTCGCCAGCCTGCATCATCACAATTCATATCCATCCTTCACTGTGACGTTCCACCACTGACCTTCCCTGGTTCCTTCCACCGACCCTGCAACGTTCTCCAACAATACTGTTATCTTCTGTTCGTTACTGTTCATTGTTACTCTTCATCGCTAACCTTCGACCTGCTCCTCTTCACATCATAAGGTTGATTTTCTCTCTTTTTATCATTGCAAGTTACCCGGTGACAGAAATTACATCACATTTCATACTGGCTTCCCTTCCTAAGATCTCCCTAGTTTGGTTTCAGAATACGAACTTTTATTCGACTGCCACAAAGCATAGCTCAACTACCCCCGCTCAAGAAAAACACACAATTGAAAGAATTATAGCTGGGCACTACCGATTTGCAACCTAATTGAATGACACGATGCTCTGTTATTGTAGACCAGGTGATCAGCATGAGCTCCGCACACAACATTAGATGTTGTTCCGCACACATGTTCGAGATTTTAGGCCAATTCATTCCATGCGACACAGAGACGTGACATTGAACCTAAAACGTATTGAGGGAGTCTACCTCGATCCGCCCCAGTGTTAGTGAATCCAACATTTGGGTTGGAAATCCAGAGTTCTAAAATGGTTGCATTTTAGCAGTCTGTTATGAATAGGTTTTGACTGGTCCGGACTGGTATTCTGATAGACTACAGCTTAAGGCATCCTGATTCCCAGCTGTGCTTATTTATTGTCATTAGAAGTACTTAAAACTAGCATGCTGTACATCGACAGTGCACAGTGACCGTCTAATCGTAATCGTGCATACTTGAATAGCACGTCAGATAAAATAGCCGCATTGACGATCACGGAATATAAATATTCGAAAATAAGAGTTTCCATAAACGGACGGACCAAGAGCCACTCATGGGAATAGAAGCAGGGGATGGCGGTAAGAAAAAGATACTCAGGTAATTTTTTTTAAAAGAAAGCAACGTTAACTCTGTTGTATTGAATGAAATGAAGTGCCTTTTAAATGGCCTCCATTCTCAAGACGGAGATCATTCAACACTTTCTTGCGGACAGATTGCGATTTTGAAGTATCCCCGCATATGTATAAAATCATTTTCATCACTCCTGCAACCAGACATGTTCTTTGTCGTTCTTATTATGTGGCTGTGTTTTCTAATATGCAACTCAAGCTTATCTCAGCAATGTAAAACTGGCTAATTCTCGCTAAGGTTATCCTAGGTGAAGCCAGTTCGAGAGAGATCACAATAGTATACGTTGTCGATACATATAGCTTTACTTCGATGAATTTCAACTTCCCGGACATGTGGAGCTACACGTCTTGTGTTGCCATGTGGAGCTACACGTCTTGTGTTGCCATGTGGAACTACACGTCTTGTGTTGCCATGTGGAGCTACACGTCTTGTGTTGCCATGTGGAGCTACACGTCTTGTGTTGCCATGTGGAACTACACGTCTTGTGTTGCCATGTGGAGCTACACGTCTTGTGTTGCCATGCTCATGGGTTTCAGCAAACCGTTCAAGCTCGATGTCGCTGACAAAAACAGGTCTTAAGATAAACAGGAATAAGTTAATGTTCATGATAAGCATTCGGATATTGCATTTTTCGCCGTGTCTCGGAGTAAATGTGTGAGCTGAGCTAACTCCGCCCGATGTGCGCATAATCGGTACTAGCGAGTAAGCACCATACAGCCAAAATAACTATACATAGTTATTTTAATAACTATATGTAGTTATTTGTATATATAACTATGTATAGTTATATATACAAATATAGCTATATATAGTTATTTGTAATTGGAATTGGGGAATTGGAGAAAAATTATATGTAATCTAACTCACCAGAGAACTGAAAGCGATAACTGACAACGAAAAGATGATTGACCTAAAACAAAAATGTACAACAGCAGAGCAGCACTAGGTTCAATGACACGTGCTTTGCGCTTTGGCACAAGAATTGCACCATTCGGACATTTCAAGCGTGACAATTTTGAAACATTGCCTTATTCGCCAGGAGGGACTAGTGAAGCATAAGCGATGCACACTATGTATGCATGTCCATGTAAATGTATTCTAGCTTCTTGGCATTTTTTCACCATTTCGTCTTTAAATAAAATACTGGGGGAAATTGCATGCAGTAGGACTTGCACCATTTTTTTTTTATCCTGGAGTATCTAATTCCGCTTGTAGATCTGTGATATGCCGTGAATTAGTCGGGTTTGAAGCACTTGATTTGGTTATAACTTCCGAAAGCGAAATTTTAATGTTTTTGTTTTATTGCAGATCACCGTCGGGATTCACGCCAAGAACCTTCGATGAGTGCTTCGATATCTTCAAAGTTCCAGATATCCATGCCATTTAAATTAGTTTGCGCTACCATGTTGTGTGCCTAACCAATATGCCTTAACCCTCACCGTCTTTCCGGTTATATCCACACACCCTGTCCTTGGGGGGGGGGGTCGATAGGAAACCCCTCTAATCTCCAAACTAAGCGTCGCACAAAAACGAAAGAGATATTGGAAAGCGCTCGTTGAGTAGGGTCAGACACCCCCGAAAATTTTACCTTCCCAAAAGTGACGTCACTATTGGTCCTATATTATCACGACTCACATCATGCTTTTGGCTCTGAAGAGATTTGGGGGAGATTTGATAAAAATTATTTGGAATCAGAAAATGAAACAAATTAGACCCGGGCCACACATATTTTAGGGACCTTACTATTTTTGGTGAAATTTCGAAGTTTTGAGTTTTCAATTTTATTTTATTTTAATTTCATAATGGGCAAAGCGGACCGAAAACGTTGTTCAAATTCAACTTGTGTAGTGGAGAACCAGCTTGACTGTGGTAGGCAAGTTCAACCCACCGTATGGAAACACAAATGAGGATGAAGATGTTGATAGACAATATTTCGACATTCGCAATTTTTTGTCAGGTGAAAAGTAAGGGTGAGGGTAAAGAGAAGACAACAGAAACAGTGAGTGTATATATCGCCCTGAGTGCTGTGTAGTGCATGTCTGTTCTAAATGTTCGAAACCTGGCGAATAAGCGAACTGCAACCCTGATGACATATAGTCGGCGCTGCCGCAAGATGCAAAAGGGTGGGGCTATCGCCAGATGTAGAGGGTGACATGCGAGGCCGAGTATGGGCGAAGTGTACTGTAATGCGTTCATTTCCGGTTGGTGTATCTTGATAGCTGCGGCCCCCGATGCGAGTCCGTCGCCGTGCTTTTCCACTTGCTTTGTATGTGTTGCGGTTTCATAAGGCATGCTTCTCTGCACCACCACCACACAGCGACATAACCATGTGAACGTGTGCACAGGAAGCCAGCTTCAATACGTTGATGTTTCAAAATGTATGTTGTTTGTGTCTCTTTTACCCCACCCATGACCACGATGCGTGGAATCATAAGCAAAGTGCGAACGTTCACCTTTTTATGTTTACCCTTTACCTTGATAACTGGTCGGTCACGGGGGCCGGTCATCGGCTCAGTCAAGGACTAGCAGCAGAGGAGCACACCTTACCACCACGTTGAAACATGTACGGAGCTTTTGTACAATCTCCTAATAGTCGTATTTACAGCACATGCACTTCATGCAAAATATCATCTCATGCTTTTACATTAAATCTCGGTCACGAACCTGCAAATCTCCACCGTAGCCTATCTGTCTCGCCACAAAATATGATCCAAGCCAATTCCTTGGGGAATGGATGACTCCCTGGGGCCCTGTCTCCTACCATACACCAGCCACACTCTGAGAGGAAGGCTCACTGTCGATCATTGCCCTCCGCCGTTAACGCCATCGTTGGTCCCGTCCTTTCCTTCACTGCTATCATCTCCAGTTATACATCACGAACGAAGCACGTGTCTGGACATATTTTTATACGAACCAAAAACCTTGAAGAGAGTGTAGTGAACTTTCACCTCTGGGGTTCCTGTTCGACTCACCAGATTGCTTGCCATGTAATTGGTGCTCTCTTACGTCAAACGGTCATGGGGAAGCTCGCAGCTCGCTGGATGCAAGTCTCAAACTCGTGGCTTTTCGGTTGGGAAACAGGGTCGTGGGCAACTACACGACACCCCATCCCCTAAAAACACCGTCTCTTCCACCTGCACGGATACGTAAGAAATGAGGCATGCACTTGCCCACAATCAGTGTCAGCCAGCGCACTACTGTGTGCAATAGTCCCATCTAAGGTGTCAGCACCGTTGTCACGCGAGCTGACTAACCTTTTCCGAGGGGCGGAAGAGCGGAAGAGCTCGAGCAGCGAGCCATGGTCACGCGAGCCGACTTACCTTTTCCGAGGTGCGGAAGAGCTCGAGCAGCGAGCCATGGTCACGCGAGCCGACTTACCTTTTCCGAGGTGCGGAAGAGCTCGAGCAGCGAGCCATGGTCACGCGAGCCGACTTACCTTTTCCGAGGTGCGGAAGAGCTCGAGCAGCGAGCCGACCAGGCGCAACACGTCCACGTGCCGGCTGAGGTAGCGGCGCACTAGCTCGTCAAACACGCCGAACTCGTGCGAGTCGAGCAGTACGGACGCCTTCTCGTAGAGCGCCATCAGCGCCGGGTCGCCCCACTGATCACGCGGCGGCGCTCGGTCGGCCCGCCGGTAGGGCAGTGGCGCCGCCGGGTCGGCCCGCCGGTAGGGCAGTGGCGCCGCCGGGTCGGCCCACTGGTCACGCGGCGCCGCCGGGTCGGCCCGCCGGTAGGGCAGTGGCGCCGCCGGGTCGGCCCATGGCTCGGACGGCGGCGCTCGGTCGGCCCGCCGGTAGGGCAGTGGCGCCGCCGGGTCGGCCCATGGCTCGGACGGCGGCTCCACGTCGGCCCAGCCGTCGGGCGGCGGGTGCGGGCCGGCGGCCGCCGCCGCCCGAGCCTCGGAGCAGGCCCACTCGGGCGCCGGGCGGCCGCGGGACCGGTCACGATCGCCGCACGTGTCACCACTGGGGAGCGTACACCATCTGACACCACATGACAGATGCACCATTCATAATATTCACCGGAGGAGGCTGCACGATAAATACATAACTGAAAAGATGCTCGCGCTGGGACTGCATGACAACCTGACTTCGTGATACGGCTTAATGTTCACCGCACAAGTACAACATTCGCATGCCCTATTTCTGTCGGAGCAAATATACCAAAGTATCCGCATTAGTTGTACATTTGTCACAGGCGTGGGGAACGAGGAACATTCGTCATGGCGGTCCGCGTGTTCAAGTTTGTCCGAGTTGGCTAATGGGCTGTCAGTAAATGTACAGTTGGTATTGTAGTGCCGACATGATAGACACTGACAGATCAATCAATTTTGAACTGGACAACCAGAAATATTGATTAGTGCTCCACATACCTGACGGACATTCTCATTAGTACCCAAATATAGTTCTTGGTAATGCACCTGTCAAAGCCAGCGGCCCATTCGCTCACCACATGGTACGTACAGGCATGTGCCCAAGCTGTCTGATCTTACCTTAAATCGTAGATTGCCGTTTGAAATCTACCAGTGGGGTTTTTCACAGCGTAGGACGCACAGGGGACCTGTGCGCAAAAAAAAACATAATTAAAATGCTACGCCAACCAGATATGCTGCACCAATGCTGCATTAAACACGCAAGCTGCATCATATGCTACGTTGGTTAGACACAAAACAAGTCAGCTTCAAATGTATCAGAGCACCGGACTTGTATTTAAACCATGGTAAAATTCAATATCAAAGGAGTGCTATGCATGTCCTCATATCCACATGTTTAAACAGAAGATTCTACGAGCTGGGATGACGTTGAACGAGACAGACTTTCGACGCCGCCGGAGCACACATGACAAAGTCTCTGTCCGTCTCGCAATGGCGCTATTTAGCTGGCGCAACAGTACTTCTGGACGTTACGGCCGTGCTCAGTATGGGCTCACAGCTCGGTTGGGAGCAGTTTCGGGGCTGATTGCCAACGTGGGGAATCTGCTGGCTGCTGTCAGAACTGTTTGCCAACATCATCATCGAAAAAAAACTTGCATTTAGAAAGCAGGCTAGATGAGCCCCTAGAGGATTTTCGAAGAGCTTTGTTCTCAGAAGGCGCGGGAACGCTCAGGTGAGCCCAGATGAGGTTACACGAGACTGGAGGAGCTTAGGTATGAGAGGATAGTCTTTATGTGATGTGGTCGCGAAACGTACCTTACCAACAGGTCGGATGGTCATCATAGGTGTTTTACAATACTTCAGGATGCTCACTGCCTCGTCGTGGGTGATGTGCATAAAACTCTGATTGTTGACTTCTAAAATCTGATCGCCCACCTGCAAGCAAATACAAAAATAGTTTCAAATTATGCGAAACTCATGTGTAAAGTAAGTGAAACGACCAAGAAACCAGTTTTAATCACAACTAGCATGAGGAGAAAAGTTGCAAAATATAAAGGTCCTGCAATGGGGATTATGTTAACCCTCGTAGGGAGTGGGGAAAATTTGACCCCGTGGAGTTTTTCTGAGATAACTTCCAACCACTTCATATACCGCTTTGAGACTTCCCATACATTCCGACAGCTGATGGACACAATCGAAAGACACTGGAGGTGCAAGCTCCAAACTATTAACGTCACTGAGACAGAGTGTGTACATATGTACAGAATTGCATACATAATTGCGCTCATTAATATTTTTGAAAGACCCGGTCTCATTAACGCCGGTGGCTGCAGAACCAGGTCCCAGTACCGTCAGTGTCTGTCGGACCAGGTCCCAGTACCGTCAGTGGCTGTGGTGCCAGGTCCCAGTACCGCCAGTGGCTGTCGGACCAGGTCCCAGTACCGTCAGTGGCTGTGGTGCCAGGTCCCAGTACCGTCAGTGGCTGTCAGACAAGGTTCCAGTGCCGTCAGTGGCTGTCGGGCCAGGTCCCAGTACCGTCAGTGGCTGTCGGGCCAGGTCCCAGTACCGTCAGTGGCTGTCAGACCAGGTCTCAGTGCCGTCAGTGGCTGTCGGGCCAGGCCCCAGTACCGTCAGTGGCTGTCGGGCCAGGTCCCAGTACCGTCAGTGGCTGTCAGACCAGGTCTCAGTGCCGTCAGTGGCTGTCAGACCAGGTCCCAGTACCGTCAGTGGCTGTGGGACTAGGTCCCAGTACCGTCAATGGCTGTCGGACCAGGTCCCAGTGCCGCCAGTGACTGTCGGACCAGTTCCCAGTACCGCCAGTGGCTGTCGGGCCAGGTCCCAGTACCGTAAGTGGCTCTCGGACCAGGTCCCAGTGCCGCCAGTGTCTGTCGGACCAGGTCTCAGTACCGCCAGTGGCTGTCGGGCCAGGTCCCAGTACCGTAAGTGGCTCTCGGACCAGGTCCCAGTGCCGCCAGTGGTTCTCGGACCAGGTCCCAGTGCCGCCAGTGGCTGTCGGGCCAGGTCCCAGTACCGTCAGTGGCTGTCGGACCAGGTCCCAGTACCGTCAGTGGCTGTCGGACCAGGTCCCAGTGCCGCCAGTGGCTGTCGGACCAGGTCCCAGTACCGTCAGTGGCTGTCGGACCAGGTCCCAGTATCGTCAGTGGCTCTCGGACCAGGTTCCAGTACCGCCAGTGGCTGTCGGACCAGGTCTCAGTGCCACCAGTGGCTCTCGGACCAGGTCTCAGTGCCGTCAGTGGCTCTCGGACCAGGTCCGACAGCCACCAGGTCTCAGTGCTGTTAGCGGGCCGTGACGTACGACATGCCTCCACTTTGCAAACAGGTCGTCGCTTTCACGATCCGAGCCGGACGACAACCAGAAGTTTGCCGATGTGTTCCGACCCGTCAGCCACAGCAGCAATTGAGGCCGCCTTGAACACCACCCTGACCAGTGTGCTAACCACCACCCTGACCATCGCCCTGATCACCACCCTGACTACCACCCTGGCCACCGTCCTCACCACCACCCTGACCACCATCCTGATCACCACCCTGGCCGCCACTCTGATCACCACACTAACTACTACTCTGACCACCATCCTCACCACCACCTTGACCACCGTTCTGACCAACACCCTGATCACCACCCTGACCACCGTCCTCACCACCACCCTGACCACTACCCTGACCACCACCCTGATCACCACTCCGACCACCGTTCTGACCACCATCCTGACCGCAACACCTAACACCACCCTGATACTCGTCCTGACCACCACCCAGTGCTGTAGCCAGGATTTGGTCCTGAGGGAGCAAACATCTGAATAGGGCCCCCTCCACCTCTTTAGAAGTGCTCCTGCATTTATGACGTATATATATACATATATACATACATATATATATATATATATATATATATATATATATATATATATATATATATATATTTCTATTTGTGTGTGTGTGTTAACTCCTCCACCCACAGTCATGTGCGCTTTTTATTTGCATTTTATCCATCTTATCTATATATTCCCAATAAATTGCACTTAGTATTTGTTCACAGAAAAAGGTTCGCGGCAGCATTCCCGCTCGTCGGCAACTTTCTAGAGCGATTTACGACGTAACGGGGACAGATTTCGAGTGCACCCAGCCCTGGACATCTTAAGCGGGAGGCGCCCCTCTGAAAGGAAAAGGCACCACTTCAGTGTGCTGGAGAGCACCCTACTTCCTCAAATTGTTCAGCCAGAGACGCTCCTCCACATGCAAATTTTCCACACGCAATTTCCTGATCCGCCCCTGCGATATAATGAAGGATTTCAAGCTCTAATTTAGCACGCAGACAAAAATTTGCTCCATTTATTTTTAGGTGCACCAACTTTATCAATATTTGTCAATATTTATCGTGGAGTTTTCTCCATTTTTGTCCAATGGCTCTTTATGTGATCATGTATGGTGGCATTCCTGTGTGCTGGCAGCTTACCACAGACCTCGCACCGCCGGCTGTAGCCGCAATCCGGTCACGGTGGCGAACGGTAATGACGTCGGCCCGTGACCGTCGTCTCGAGTTGAGTCCCGGGGGATTGGCTTACAGCATAATGCTCTCAGTAATCAAATCTGGTGAATGCATCGCATCTTAAATCACTTTAGGTCGGCATACACGATTGAAGACGCGTAGCCGTATAAGCACTCAACACCTATGCGCCTATGACTATATGGGGTTGGTGATTGGGGAGATTTGACTTCATCCTTTTTTTTAGCTTTTTTAGCAATTGGCCCCAATGGTCCAGCACCCATATACGGACATTGTTGGAACGAAGCAAAAAACGTTGTAGAAAAATCGTCATCATAATAACTTCATATATACTACAAGACAGTTGACCTGGAACAGGTCAACCATGGTCCATGGTCAGCCAAGATGGGTGAACATCACAATGGAAATCCAGATTTTTGTATCGATATCTTCTCGGCATATTGTGCCTACACCAATTTTGTATCCCAGACAGAACCTGTCTGCTTCGAAGCGTGGAATGCATTACGTAGCTTCACATTTACATGCTCGTCTGAGTCAAGTGAGATATCTTTTTTTCTTAAAAGATAGTACTTTTGTCACATCCGTTCATTCCTCCATATCAGCCAACAATCGTGTGTTAAGTATTCGATAATGGATAGTCGGCCTTTCTAAATACTAGCTGAAGGCATTATTTGGGGTGTTGGTCGAGTGAGGTCTGCAGGCGGGCTAACAACCCCGTTTTCTGAACACATCATTAGGGCTCCCGTTCCTAACTCATGATCCCATCACTTCCCAAGTTCAGCATGCCTGCAGTGTAGAGACTGCACCCAGGATACACCGTTCTGCTTTGGCCACCGTGCATGCGCTACCGTGCGGGCTTCAGAGCGTGTTCTCAGACGGTCTTGGCCTGTCTGCAGATAAACAACTTTGTGATCAGAGGAGAACAAATTGTCAAAGCTGTCTCCTACGCAGAAACGAGTCCTTTGAACCATCTCACTTGCACTTTATGACCTTCGCCGGTAATTTGCAAAATAAGCATGGCGTGCCGTGTTACTGGCTCCAATAAGTGCGCTGCCTCCAAACTGGTCTTGAAGACAAGGGAAATCCAATAGGACAGTCTCACGAGACAGCTCGTGGAGAAAATCGAGGACCAGAATGTACAAAGCGGCCCACGAGGCTCAAAAGAATGAAGAAAATTTGGCTGGTGCTGCTAAAATAGATGATGCATGTGCGATAAATGAACACATTTGAGAAACATATTACACACTTTGTAACCTGTACTCATTGATGTTTACGAATATTTTTTGCATTTTTAGCTCTTGAACGAACGAAAAGTTTGTCTCATGAGGGTCTGGTTGGTATCAATTGCATTGGAGGCCAGTCGGCGACTTTGTGCACCTCTGCATGCGGCATCTCTCGGTCCGGGAGTTCTCCTATGCAGGATGTATGAGTTATCCTATGTAGGACCAGGGTCCTATTCTATGCTCGCTGAGGCTTTCTCAGCCGAACTTCAACCATTGTATGTGCTGAGAGAGTGCCAAGATGTGCGTCAAGGGAGCGTGCCGGAAACGCCCGGAGCGCGCCAGGATGGCGGCGGAGTGTGCTTGCATGGTGTCTTAGTGTGGCTAAAGCTCGCCGAGTGCACGCTAAGTTTGCTGAACGTGACGGACAAGTGTCAGGGGTATGCAGAGTGTGCTGGCCGTGCACCTCACGTCCCGTCAGCCCGACCCCTGCGTGTCCAGGCGGTGGTCAGGCTGACCTCGAGGCTGGCTGCCAGCTGGCCAGATCCCCACACTGACCGCACCCCCATCCCCACCCCACCCCCACCCCACACCAACCGGCCCGTACGACCAGAGCCCATTCTCCCAAGGATTAATTAGGCATGCTATTGTATTACAGACAGAGAGAGAGAGAGAGAGAGAGAGAGAGAAAAAAAAAAAAAAAAAAAAAAAAAAAAAAAAAAAAAAAAAAAAAAAAAAAAAAAAAAAAAAAAAAAAAAAAAAAAAAAAAAAAAAAAAAAAAAAAAAAAAAAAAAAAAAAAAAAAAAAAAAAAAAAAAAAAAAAAAAAAAAAAAAAAAAAAAAAAAAAAAAAAAAATTAAGCCATACCCTCGCATGCTTGCCAAAGTGGAAAACATGTGCTTTTTGTGATTCAGAGCAATTGCATTAGGTCTCCTAGACTGAGCGCTTAGAACAATATCCAGCCATACTTCATTACAAACCTGATTATGTCTCGAATATTGCCGTTGGTTGTCTTTGATTCACCAATTCATCGAGCGCCTCTAAATGCCGCCTTTACCCCATTCCAAATAACGACTAATGGTGTCACACTTCAATATTGACTAGGGTTCATTACTGATAATAGCATGCACACGTACACACAGTTGTATATGAACCACATATTAATCAGGTTCCTTGCCCTTAAATAATCCATTTCCTTGAAATTTCAACACGATCAACCCTGGCTACGACCTTCCCCTGGTATTTCACTGACCCAAAAAAAAAAGCTTTGAATGATCAATGTCATCAAAACATCCCCCGAGTCGATCAGATAAAAAGAACATAAATTCGTTCCATTAGTCTCGGGAGGATATCACCATTTACGCTAATCGAAGCAATTCCAGTAAAGTGACGCCATGTGAGGCCGTGTTGACCCATGAAGTGAAACCGAAATGCTTGGGACGCCTTGCATAGTGAGCACATAGGAAGGCAATGCACAAAGTTTTAGTACTAGGGCATCATCAGAAGGACTCCTGGTGATGGCCATGCTCCGAAATGTGAAGTATGTTGCCACTGATTACGATTTTCTGCCAGGTTTTGGGTCGTAGGACAAGTGAATATTCTGAACAGTGCATCAAGGATTCAAATTACCTGGATAGGCACAGTTATTGGAGAAGATGTTTCCAGCACCACTTCATAAGCAATATGCGTAGGCTAAGTTGCTTATTAACTTCAGCTGATCAAGGTAACACATACCTAGATATCTCTACCTACGTTGGTTCCCACTCAGACAAATATGCCTCCACAAGGAAGAAATATGTTTCGGTGACAAGGCACTCATTCATTCATCCATCTGTATTGTTCCAGAATATAGGCAGATACCCAACCTACCTAGGTGCCTATATACATCCTGGTTGCGTTGTAATTTTGTATTCCCTTGGTTGTCAAAGTGAGTTCCAAATGGCTGCTTAAACCTTTGATCTGGCACTTTTTCTTGGTGTAAATTAGGAATGAATTAATTAATAGCTGAGCATTAACATAAGAACCCACCTTTTCATAAGGATTAGGTCCTGGAATATGGACCGATGCATTCACCATCTACAAATGCATTTAATTCATGTGCGAATGTAAACCTATGTATCCAAGGGCGTGTCCAGGATTTCCTTAACAGTGTCAGACACATAAAGTATAATGATGGGGAAGGCTTCCGGCTCGCGAAACTCGCCGAAAATTAATAATTTCACGTGGTTCAAATCACAAAATATCTTGTTGATCTAGTGTGATTTGGATTGTTTTGTTCCCCTCCGCATGATTGCGCTTCTCGATGCATCTATTACTACCAATCTACAAATCCATCAATAACTCAACCGCTTGGAGCATACGCATGAATGAATTAAAATGTAAATAGTTAAATGCGTGACATTTAAGAGAACATGCTTGTGAATATCGCGTTTATACGGATTGTATTGAAGCTACTGGGAAGACAGCCGCCGTGAGTGTTTAAGACGAAATGCATGGAAAAAAATGTGGCGTAGAAGGCATGGGACAAATGAGGCGTGAGATAAATGTAGAGAATCGCCGGATATGCACAAAAGAGTTGTCATAATCTTTCTCCTCATGACGTAACATGGGCTAAACACGGTCATGAGAAAACTAGTGGGTGGACATGCTAGGTAGTCCACGTAGCACATAGGTGGACGGAAAATAACGACAGACGGTCGATAGTGTGTATGCTGACATCAATGCCAGCCTGGTCGGCCGCAGATCCGTCGTCGACGCCGCTGACGAAGATGCCGAGTCCATATTCGGCTCCGCCTCGTATCATCAGGCCGAGGCTCTCGCCCATCTCCAGCGATAGGTCCACCTGGGCAGGGAGACAGGTGGTCTGAGATGACCTGCGGAAGACCGGCAAACGGTCTGTTCCTTTGAGAGGAGAGGCACGGCCTTTGCGACTTTGCTTGCTTCCCTGATTACAATTGCATTGCCGGAATGGATGGACCCGCCGCTATGCTGTCCAGGAAGTGATTAACGTGTCAGTTGAAACTATTCCACGTGTTCTTGCTTGGTTAGGGGTTAGGAGACGAATGGCTGAGAGCGAGAGCGAGAGCAAGATATATATATATATATATATATATATATATATATATATAGAGGGAGAGAGAGATAGATAGATAGATAGATAGATATATATATAGATAGATAGATAGATAGATAGATAGATAGATAGATAATAGATATATAGATAGATAGATAGATAGATAGATAGATAGATAGATAGATAGATAGATAGATAGATAGATAGATAGATAGATAGATAGATAGATAGATAGATAGATAGATAGATAGATAGATAGATAGATAGATAGATAGATAGATAGATAGATAGATAGATAGATAGATAGATAGATAGATAGATAGATAGATAGATATAGATAGATAGATAGATAGATAGATAGATAGATAGATAGATAGATAGATAGATAGATAGATAGATAGATAGATAGATAGATAGATAGATAGATAGATAGATAGATAGATAGATAGATAGATAGATAGATAGATAGATAGATAGATAGATAGATAGATAGATAGATAGATAGATAGATAGATAGATAGATAGATAGATAGATAGATAAATAGATAGATAGATAGATAGATAGAGATAGAGAGAGAGGAAGAAGAGAGAGAGAGAGTGTGTGTAATACAGAGAGACAGTACAAAAGAGAGTGGAAGAGAAAAGGAAAGAAAAGAGGGAATGAGATCGAGAGAGAGAAAAAAAGAGAGATAGAGAGAGCAAAGAAAGGGAATGAGAGAGCGAAGAAATAGAAAGAGAGATAGTGAGCGAGAGGGAGAGATAGCGAGAGAGAGAGAGAGAGAGGAATATAGAGGGAGAGGGAGAAAGAGAAAGAGAGAGAGAGAGAGAGAGCGAGAGACAGAGAGAGAGGGATAGAGAGACAAAGCTCACCTTTCGGTCGTGTCCACCTTCTCGGTTGGTTTGCGACAGGTCAGGTGGAGGGGTGACCTCTCTGCCCTGGGCGTCACACCATGTGTAGGTGTGGCTAATCACGTAGTTGTCGCCGTTCCCCATCGTCTTGATCATGACGTCCAGTAGGGGCGAAGTGGAGATGATCTGCCGATGAAAGTGAAGGGGACTCTTCGAACTGTGGTATGCTTTTCAGGGAGTGGTATGCTTGGTATGCCTTTTGATGAGACTGGTAAGAATAATAAACAACAATTTAAGAATAAATTTTCTAGTAGTGTAATCAACTTCTACGAGAGTATGGAAATGTATGTTGGGAGGGGTGTACATATTGGCAGGAAGTCAATTTCCCTCCACTTTTCGTGATCTTAGCCGTTAGTCATTAGCTATACGGAACAAAATAGCGTTGGGTACTCCACTTCTCACACCAGTGTGCAGTGCTCCTATTCCTTTGTCGACGTGCGTCAACACAGCCCGCGCTTTAAGTCGTCATCATCCTCATCCCACAGTCATCCTCATCCTCATCCTCATCCCACAGTCAGACCAGGCCCCTTCGAAATCGCTAACACTTTGCTAGATGATAGGTGTTGATTGGGCAACTTCATCGTCACACCCGAACTCCACCGTATGAGATTGCAGCGCGTCGCAACTCAATTGTACCACCGCATCACGTCCCCCTGGCCAAATAACTCGAGTCAGAAACGTCACAGAGCCACCATAAGTGTACGTCTGAGATCGGCATGACACGACACGCTATTTGATGTGAAGCATGACTGAAATATACGAACAAAATGATCAGGTTTGGCCTCGCACTTCGCCTTTGCTTGAGGACGGTGCATGATGTTGAGTAGTTAGTGACTGATGGGCGATTAAATGTTAGTGTACTGCTCAGTATGCAGTGTGATACTTCCGCATGCATCTCGGCGCAAACTACGCACGTAACAAAATTAAGCGAACTCATAGGTGCTCCCACCATATGAATCTTAGTCTCATGATGATGCTAAACATCTTAAACCCTATGGGAAAACATGGTGCGAAAATCACCTACGAGCACCTCTAATTATTGTGCTTAAGTTAAACCCATGGATAATAAAACACCTAGGTGAGGACCAGCAAAAAGCACCTCTATCTCGAAAAGTGCAAACTATGACCATATTTCCATTTCATATCGCGTCTGCCGTCACTTGGAGATCTATGGGATCACGACTGACATCATGATTTTGACTTTGTGGGTTCATTTTGGGGATATTTTTTTTTAACAACTGAAATAATTTTGAATCATAAATGGAAGATGAAATCGGCCATGGTCCCAAAATGTTCGAGTACAGAAAAATCAAATTTTTAAAATGGACTTTACGAAATTTCAAGTTTTAAACTTTCTTGAATTTGTATTTTGGGCATACGTACAGCTGACCAGGAAGTGTTGCTTTAAGTCAACTTGCTCCCGTAAATAGTGCTTACTTTAGCCGTAATCTTATATTTTGGCCCCAATGGGTCAAAATGGAAAATTAATAAGTCGTCAAAAACGAAAAGAAAAATATTCCGATGTGTTTTGTTGCAGCCTTAAAGATCAGCAAACGCTAAAAGTTCCTTTCAAATATTTGTATCCGTTAAAGTTTGACGACTGGTTGAATTTTGCTGGAGTTGATGTCACTTGGCCACGACTAACCCGTTTACTGTAGATGACCTGACCAAAAAAGAAATTCTCACAACCTTCCAAATTGATGTGGGGAATTAATGTGACTAACCCGTATTCCAAATACTAACGCACAACCGTGCGCCGTTTTTCCTATCCGCGGAGGACATTAAGGGAGGTAAAATGACCGTCTGAGACGAAGCTAAAATCTATAACAGTTTTCACCTTTATTAATTGAAGTCATATGCAAAAACAAAAACAGGTTGTCGCTATCCCTGGTGAATCGGAAGAGAAGGGAGGTCCCCGACGTCTCCTGGTCTCGCATCCTGGTAACGTTAATTTGTCATTTTCTCAATCCATTCTAAAAAATCAGTCCAGGAACCCGCTTGGTATGGTGTGAGCTTCGAGCACCGGTTGTTGTATCATGCAAACAATGCACAAAGGAAAATGTGCAAACATTTACTTATCAACAGTTATTCAACTTCGTTCTTAAGCTCTTATAATTATTAATTGTCTTAATTGTCGAGATGTGATCATACGAAAAAGACTTCTGGAGTGACCATTCATTTTGATCGCGTGGTAATTCAACATCTGCACTGAATCGAATCAATCGAACTGCGCTGAAACTGGTGGAATCGTATTCAGAGTATCTAGCTAGCGCACGTCATCAGACAAATACCCGGTTCCGATGTTGGTGGCCGGTCAGATCACGCGCTGTGCAGCGCGGCCTGCTGCGATTGCTGCGAGCTGCGCAGCGTTCAGACCACACGTCACGTGACCAGGGTCACCTGCTCCGGTGATCGGCCGGCGGCAGGCTTGGCGACCACGCGCCCCAACGACGCCCGCCGTGTAATCCGGCGCCTGCCACCTTGTAATCCCGCCACCACAACGGTCCGGCCGGCATCGGCCACACCTCCGTCGAGCCGACGCGTCGGCGGTGATAGTGGGAGCGGGGCGTCGGCGCGGCAGCCGGTCGGGGCCGGTCCGGCCGATCACTCACCAGCCGGCTCCGCGCCGGCGGTGTCCGGGTAATGGCTAATGGAACGCCCGATACTGGCGCCAAGGGCCCATGTAGAACATAAAACTGGCTGGTGATAAATGATGTTCCGCGGGATAGCGTGCATTGCCTGGGCTTAGGGGTTTGGGCAGAATGTTATTAAGGGTGTCCGACCATCAAACAGAACCCATTTCGTGGAGACCGGGTTCGATGCGTGGATCGCGCGGAAAATTTCGTACTTTGGGTGGTGCAAATCCCAAAAGATATTTTCTGATCGAATGTATTTATTTCGTTGCGTGGGGCTCGGGCCCCGCCTCCCTTAGCTGCGCCTTTTCCTGGGCACCCCAGCTTTGCTAAGGGAACGGATCGATTTTGAAGTGAGGATCACCACTGCATACGTCACTGTTTTCACAAACTTCTGGCGCTCGCTGGGGTACCGACTCCAATCACAAAGTTTCTGAAAGTTTTTCATCTGGAAAATTGGAGGGATGGGGCATGACCTCGTTTCTCTGCACCACTTGGATTGCGACTGTTTTGCCAAACTGCTGGCGCTCGCTGGGGTACCGACTCCAATCACAAAGTTTCTGGAAGTTGTTCATCTGGAAAATTGGATGGATGGGGCATGACCTCGTATCTCTGCACCACTCTGATTGCGAAAGTGTATACATATGTTTAATAAGAACCATGGAGGGGTATTAATTGACCAAGTCTAAGATACCCAGGTGGTTATGCCATGCTTGCACGGCACTGTAGGAGCGTCCAGAGGCATTTCTAATCGCAGTACGGTCCAGTACTACTGCGATCGTTGCGTGGTCGTCATTGGCCGATTTCTGTGTTTTCAAACACATGGTACTCCACTGGGATTTCTGGAATGTTTGTCTCCAAACTTATTCCGCAATATTTTTCGTCACTTCGGATATTTTAATAATTGTTCAGATTCGGCGTTCCAGGGATTTCGGGGTTTTGAAATGTTGGATTTCTGATATGTCCAGCGGTCCAAGTCGATTGCTACCTGGCTACCGAGACGCAACTCAATGCAGGCGTCATATAATTACTTACAGGCAGCTGATTATTTTGACTAACTCCGCGAAAGGGATTGAAATGGACATAGAACTTACCGGCGTCTGAAGAGTCCACCCCGCTGTGTGTGGAGATTCAGTACGACCCGTGCTGGCGGTGGGCCGGTCTCACCTGTTGAACATGCTGAAGCGGCGAGCGACGAATGTCGTAGCCGTTGACTATGATGAGCTCGTCGCCGACCCGCAGTCCGGCGGAGCGCGCCAGACTCTGCTGCTCCAGGCGACTGACGAACACGCCCAGCCCTGTGTGGCGGCCAGGCGCTCAGTTGCTGCCGCTTAGTGAATCGTCCACACTCACAGGCAGTCGACGGTGCGTCAGTAGCCTGTACAACAGCCGCATACCAGACACTGGGGTAACGCAACCGGCGGCACTCACACTCACACTCACACTCACACTCACACTCACGCTCACACTCACACTCACACTCACACTCACGCTCACACTCACACTCACACTCACACTCACACTCACACTCACACTCACACTCACACTCACACTCACACTCACACTCACACTCACACTCACTCTCACACTCACACACTCACACTCACGCTTACATTCACACTCACACTCACAGGCAGTCGACGGTGCGTCAGTAGCCTGTACAACAGCCGCATACCAGACACTGGGGTAACGCAACCGGCGGCACTCACACTCACACTCACACTCACACTCACGCTCACACTCACACTCACACTCACACTCACACTCACACCACTACACTCACCCCACACTCACCGTCACGGCGCAGTCCACAGCCCATACCAACACTGACCAACCCCACTCACACTCACACTCACACTCACACTCACACTCACCTCACACTCACACACTCACACTCACACTCACACTCACACTCACACTCACACTCACACTCACACTCACACTCACACTCACACTCACACTCACACTCACACTCACACTCACACTCACACTCACACTCACACACTCACACTCACGCTTACACTCACACTCACACTCACAGGCAGTCGACGGTGCGTCAGTAGCCTGTACAACAGCCGCATACCAGACACTGGGGTAACGCAACCGGCGGCACTCACACTCACACTCACACTCACACTCACACTCACACACACTCACACTCACACTCACACTCACACTCACACTCACACTCACAGGCAGTCGACGGTGCGTCAGTAGCCTGTACAACAGCCGCATACCAGACACTGGGGTAACGCAACCGGCGGCACTCACACTCACACTCACATTCACACTCACACTCACACACTCACACTCACGCTTACATTCACACTCACACTCACAGGCATCACGGTCGTCAGTAGCCTTACAACAGCCACATACCAGACACTGGGGTAACGCAACCGGCGGCACTCACACTCACACTCACACGCTCACACTCACACTCACACCTCACACTCACACTCACACTCACCTCACTACACACTCACACTCACACTCACACTCACACTCACACTCACGCTCACACTCACACTCACACTCACACTCACACTCACACTCACACTCACACTCACACTCACTCTCACATTCACACTCACATTCACACTCACACTCACACTCACATTCACACTCACACTCACAGGCGGCCGACGGTGTATCAGTGGGGCCCGTGCAATATCCGGCCGCTGCACACCAGACATTGGTGTGCAGTCGGCGGCACTCACACTCACATTCACACTCACACTCACACTCACACTCACAGGCGGCCGACGGTGTATCAGTGGCCCGTGCAATATCCGCCCGCTGCACACCAGACACTAGTGTTCAGTCGGCGGCACTCACACTCACAGGCAGCCGGCGGTACATCTGTAGCACACAATATCACCATGTCGCTCACCCAGACCACTACCGCCAGCGTCACCCACTGCCGCCAGCGTCACCCACCGACACCAGCGTCACCCACTGACACCAGCGTCACCCACTGACACTAGCGTTACCCACTGACACCAGCGTCACCCACCGACACCAGCGTCACCCACTGACACCAGCATCACCCACTTACACCAGCGTCACCCACTGCCACCAGCGTCACCCACTGACACCAACGTCACCCACTGACACCAACGTCACCCACTGCCACCAGCGTCACCCACTGACACCAGCGTCACCCACTGCCACCAACGTCACCCACTGCCACCAGCGTCACCCACTGACACCAGCGTCACCCACTGACACCAGCGTCACCCACCGACACCAGCGTCACCCACTGACACCAGCGTCACCCACTGACACCAGCGTCACCCACGGACACCAGCGTCACCCACTGACACCAGCGTCACCCACTGCCGCCAGCGTCACCCACTGACACCAGCGTCACCCACTGCCGCCAGCGTCACCCACTGACACCAGCGTCACCCACTGCCGCCAGCGTCACCCACTGACACCAGCGTCACCCACTGACACCAGCGTCACCCACGGACACCAGCGTCACCCACGGACACTGGCTCAGTTTGCCGACGTTAGTATCTCCCCATCCCCCCCCCCCCCAGGGCACCAGTGTCCCCCACTGAAATCGGGGTTTCCTTCTAGCCTCAGTGTGACCCAGTATCTATCTCCCGTTGATATCAGCGGCACCATTTGTCCACTGGTGCCAGTATCGTTCCCCGACACGAATGCCACCCACCGACAGGGGCACGTCGGCGACCGCGTCACCGCGCGCTTCTATTCAGCTGTCTGGCATGCAAAGTCGGATTACGGCAAGCCCTGGCGTGGCGAATCACCAGGCGAGGAAATGAAATGAAAACGGCCGGCAGTATTCCAGCGCCGTCGCGGCGCAAAGTATGGTGACGCAACACATCGGTAGCCACCGCTAAATTCCCGGCCAACAGAGGCGGACAGTTCGTTTGAGCTGTCGGTGCCGATGTCAGCCAGGCCAGCGGGTTCGAGGCGATGCCATTCAAAGGCAACTGCTTTGAACTCTACCCATGCGTCACGGAAGGAAACTCGGTTTGAACTCCGAACCTGCTCTGGAACTTTGTCCAAAGCTATCAGTGAAAACCTGGACTTCTGTCAGATTTGAAACGTGACGTGCCATTCTGCTCGCCCGCAAGTGGAAATAAATCGCCAACCGAATGGTGGGTTGAAATATGAATAATTGTTGAAGGCAAACATGCAAACAGCATCGATCCAAAGGACATTATGTCATATAAATTCCTTTTTATAACAGCATTAATACGCAGTTATTGCTAAGTGATGCGCAAGAAAAATAAAAGCGGTTTACCGGTAATATTTATTCGGTATGCAATGCAAAAAGAAAAATCCAGAGTTATGATGTGATATGGACACTGTACATATGAAATAGCTGTGTATACAGAACTTCTTGGTTGGAACAATTTTTATATCTTTTCATTCTGGATGACCTGAAATACATAGGTTGACATAAATGAAACAACTTGTAATTATATTCCAAGCAATACATATGAAGCATGGCTGTTAGTAGGTTCTCGGCAACTTTTCAGTAGTAAAGAGCTTTAGTATATTTTGGACAAGTTTTGGGATATTACTATTACCCTATTCAGGGACATTACCTTATTCAGTTCATTCCTACCAAGCACGGCAGTTTCCGAATAACAGGAACATTCTAGAGAGCCAGATTTGTACCAACACGACCTCCATTGTCGAGTTTCAAATTAGCTGTTTGCCATGCTGGTGGCGCCCCTGAACCACCACTGCTCAGTCCGAGGCAGCTCTAATGTGCACCGGGTGGTCGAGTGACGATTACGCGATCTAAAGTGTCAATACCGACGCAATGTTCAGCCGTAATCGTTCATTAAAAATTGAGATAAACCGTAAATGTAACGTTCAGGCTATTACAAGAGACCAGATATGTGCTACTAGACCGTATCGTGTCGCTACCAGAACCAAACTATTGCTACCAGATCCTAACGCTATCAAAGTTATCCACTGTTAGGGCATTCTGCCATTAATAACCACCGTGACTGTCGTATTCCAGCAAGTCCTTCCCGTGGTCGGCATCAGTATCTTCACTCATTGGTAAGCGCGCTTGCACACTGGTTTGGCCCAATAACGTCAAACATTATGGAAATGGAAATCGACCACCCGGTAATATGAAAATATAATCGCCGAGTGCTCGCCGAACATGCTCAATGCATGCTAACAGAGATACAGAACATGCAATCAGTATTCATAGGAAGGCGCAATGCCTGAGCGGGGGGGGGGGATACGACGAAATCATTTATCAAATGAACTCAATCCGAATGAATGCTTGGTTCCTCCGCGGCATCGCCGCTTTTCCTAAGCGGAGGCTATTGAGTGAACCCTGAGCCTACCGACGGATGAGGCATTTCAAATTTAATGGTACATTAACTGAAAGGTTAGCGTATCTCTAGGATCCGACACAAACGTCCCGTCGGCGTATTGCCGGTCTTAATGGGCATGCTACGAGCCGGGTCTTCAGAGTCCAAACTGGGGGCCAGGCCCGGCGCAAGCAGATATTCGAAGCATGTCGTGCCAAGGCAGGGGATGCCAAAGGTGGACACTCTACAAGCCGAGCTACTGGAGCGGCCAGCTTATGCAATGCAGTTAAACATCCATGCAACATCATTGCATGCGACAGGCCGTTTTACTTCCAAGCCTAGTGTTAATTTAGCCCGTATTTTGCCCCAGTGAATTACTTGACGATGAAAATGCAGCAATCACGCACATATTGTCTCCTGCAAGTCCCGTGAGTGGTGTATCTGACCTTGTATACGCCCCGCTATTCATCTTCACCACCCCAGAGCACTTCATGTTCATATAAGAAATGATGAAAGTGAAAACGCCAATCGAAACATATCGAAATAACTTGAAATCTGAAAAGATAAAATGCCGACATGGGACAATTTAAAGCGATTTCCGATTTTTGCATGATTTTCCCAGAAGCCACTGAAACAACTCATGTATCCTTCAAATGCGAACATATCCAATCCTGGCGTAAATATTTCTCTCCGTGCATTTGCATTGCATACCTGACATTTCGGCTGCCCCGGCAACAACAGCTGGCACTAATGGCGCCATAGCACGTCACACGGTCTTCGATTCCGGAGTTGCCATTAATTAGCTAAGTGCCCAATGAAAAGGATAGCCGACATAGTGATCTACTGGAAACTTCCAACTATCATTGCTTTTTCTGCTTTGGACGCGTTTTAAATTTGAGTACTTACATCTCCCCAATCGGCAGATTATACATTCGCCCATAGATCGTGCCTCATGCCTACTCCAAACCCACTCTATCCTATCAGAAATCAGCATCACTGTTGATGGTGCCCCCTTATGGAAACTCGCGACGTCCCAAGGTATTAAAAGAAATAATTGTATCGTATAATGTGATGGTTTGACCGGATTAGGTCCATCCTTAGTAGAGCATCTTACACCGATACACGACCAACCGATCGGGGAATTCCTGATCGACAGCATAATTTTAACCGGAAGTTGGGCGTGCCGTAACTGCATCTACACCGTCCACGTAGCCAATGCCCTGCCATATTGCCAGTCGACATTTCAGCCGCAATTAACGATGTTTTGTTTATTATTCCAACAAGGAATGATACGTTCTCGAGATCATGCGGCCAAAGCATACACTTCGAAAAAGTGCATAGCAATATGCTGAGTAGAGGTGAAAAGATGCGTTGTGCATTTGTACGTCCTTTGCACTAGCATTGGACAACGTGCTCTTTCGGCTGCCACTATTGATCTTATTTGACAGGAACGCCGTGCAGTTGGTCAATACTTTTCAATTATTGAAGAAAAACTGCCTGCAGTTGTCCCATCTCCGTCACGGATACCTTCGTGACAACCCTTCGTATTGCGGGTGAAACCGCACAGCAACAAGTGATCACCACGATAAATAAGAGGAACGAAATATGCCATGTGTTATGAGTATCACCGTGCGTAGTGCATCTGCTTGGATAGTTTTCATTAGGATGCACTTTGGTGAAAGGGGACTTCTAAGCACGAAGAACACTTTTTCAAATGGGAAAGACGCCTAAGAGCACACAAACACGATCGCTGTAAGCAACATAAGGAAGGTAGATTCAATGGCATTGCAAGCATCGCATGTAGCACCAAGTGCAAAAGTCGGGCCTAAGTACGTACATGCAAGAGCAAAATATGGCGCAGACATAACACAGGAACGTGTTCTGGACAGCCATGAGGGGTCGCATGTCAGTCGTGTTCAACGTACGACGTACCTGGTAGCATAACCTTAGTTCTTGTGTTGGGGATACGAACACATGGTTTGACTAAAACAAACACCGTTTCAGTCTGTGAATTTCACCCGTCATTAACGAGCAGCGCTTACCTGACTCGACGCCGCCGATGACCGAGAAGCCGAAGTCGGGGTCGCGCCGGCTGCGGCGCAGCGTCACGCGTCGGTAGCCGGCCACGCCCGAGCGGCCGTAGCGGACGCGACGCAGCCGCCGCTCCGAGTGCCGTAGCTCCTTCCGGCGGCGGCGCTCGCTCTTGCTGCGCCGGCCGCGCTCGGCCGGCAGGCGCGGCCGCGCGCGCGGCAGCGTGCTGCTGCGTGCGACGGCCGCCGCGCAGGCGGCCGTCGCGTCGGCAGGGTCGGCGTGGTCGGCGGGCGGCGGCGGCGGCGGCCGCTCGCCCGCCGACGAGATGGGCGCCCGGTGCACGAGGCGCGGCTCGGCCGCCGGCCGCACCGGCTCCGGCCGGATCGGCCGGAACGCGCTGCGGTGCGGCTCGCCGACGCCGCGCTGCCGGCCGGCCAGCGGGCCGACGGCGAGTCCGGCGCCCGCCTCGTCCGGCGCCAGCTCGCACGCGCTGCCGTCCGTGTCGCTCACGTCGACCGCCTCGACGGCGCGCACCAGCGTGTCGAAGTCGCACTCGGACACGTAGCTCGGGTAGTGGACGGCGGATGCGTGTCGGGACACGTGACGCACGCGTGACGGATCGCCGCGCTGGCCGTCGGCGGCCCCGAGCAGCTGGCGTCGCGGCGCCGACTCGTCCCCCTGCCAACGCCGCCACCGGCCGTCGTCCTGGCCGGGCGGCCGCGGCGCCCCCGGGGGCAGCGTCGAATCTATCACCTGCTTAATGACCGTCTCCTGATACGTGTGGACTGTGGCTGGTGTGCTTCTGCCGGGAATTGACATCTCGTTTGTCGAGTGGACGATGCGTTGGTGCACGGCCCGGATGCTGCCGCCGGCCGGCAGGTGTGTGGAGTCGGTCAGCACGCGGCGCGGCCCGGTGCGCGGCGCCGGGCGCGGCCGGCCGCCGCCAGCTTGTCGCGGGACGACGCCCTTTGGCGGCTCCGGTTTGGCGGGCGATCGATCGTGGCTGCCGGGTGCACGTCCGGCCGCCGCCGAGTAGCCCACCAAACCGAGCGCCCGTCCGCGCGGCGCCGACCACCCAGCCTCCGTGTCGCCGCTCGCTTCCTCGGCCGGCGGCGGCCGCCTCGGCTCGGCGTGCCGGCGCGAGCCATTCTCGGAACTTCGCCGCGGCGTGTCGTCGCCACCGATGCGCGAATCGCGCATGACGGGCACCAGGCCGGGGCCGTGGCCGCCGCTCCGCAGCTCGCCGTCCGCCTCGAGCACGCTCAGCACGTCGTCGATGTCGGTCCAGCGGCGGCTGCTCGGCCGGAAGTCGGTCGGTCCGTTCTGCTCCATGTAGGCGAGCGCGCGGTCGAGGTCGCCGATCTGCCCCCAGGCCGGGTGGTGCGCGATGCTGGCCGGCCGGCGCTGCCTCGCGTCGTGCGCTTCGCTCGGCGGATCGTCGACGCGCGTCAGGTCGGGCAGGTTGTCGGCGGGCGCGAACACGGGTCCGGCCAGGAACGAGTGGCACGGCGTGGAGAGCAGGCTGAAGGGGCTGTAGCTGCTGCCGCGCGAGCCGGACGTCAGTCGGTCGAGCGTGCTGTAGCCGTCGGCGTCGCTGTCGCCGATCACCGTCTCCGGCAGCGCGTCCCAGCCGAGCACGGCTCCGACGCCCAGCCCGCCGGCACGCCCCGTCCGACTGGCGGATCGCTCGTCCTCGTCCTCGGACGCCGAGCGCGACCATGTCCGCTCGCCTTGCTCCGGCTCCGGCTCCGGCTCCGTCTCTGGCCCCGGCGCTGGCTCCAGCTCCGGCTCTGGTTCCGGCACCGGCTCCGGTTCCGACCCGCCTCCAGTCGACTGGGCCACCATGTGAGCCCACTGCGAGCTGGCGATGTTGCCGCTGCCGGGGTGGTCGGCTTCCTTGCTGCCGACTGCAGTGCCACCTAAGCCCTCAGCGCTGGTGGTCGGCTCACCGCGTGACCACCAGACATCGCATGCGGCATGGTCTGTCAGTGCCTGTGAGCGAGCCCATTTCACATCAGTGACATTGTGTTCGTCGTTTTCGGCCTCCGCCTGCTTTAGCTGACGTAGCTTCCGATATTTGAGCTTCAGTGCCTGTTCATCCCTGAGGATTTGCTGCAGGGTATCCTCAATGCAGCCATTTTCCTCCTCCAGACGGTGTGTCGCGTCGCCGGAGGGTGGAGACAAGCTGACCTCTGTCTCCGCCTCCAACTCCGCCTCCGCCTCCGCCTCTGCCCCCGCCTCCGCCTCTTCCTCGGACTCCGCCACTGCCGGGCCGTCCGCCGGCGGCTCCCCATGCATCTTCGCGGCGGTCGTGGCTACGCTGCCGAAGAACATGTCGCTGGACTCGCTGGAGCGCGCCGAGGAGGCCGAGTCGAGCGAGCGCCGCCGGTCGTACTCGTCGATGAGCGCGATCCGCGGGATGGCCGACCGGACCGTGTCCTCGGACGTGGACGTGGACGAGTCCAGCTTCAGCGCCTCCGACTGATCGGTGCTGCCGCCTCCCTCGGCCTCCTCGTGTCCCCCTGCGTCCCCCAGTCCTGCCGTCACCCCAGCGCCCATCCCTGCTGCCGCCTCCGCCGCCGCCCCAGCAACCATTGCGGCCGCCGAAGGCCCTGTCGACTCCATTTGCACTCGGTTGATCGTGCTCGATGTCCTGCGCGTCACGCGGGTCGAGGGAAATCAAGCTGAGTGATTGAGGCTTCCATAAGCGGAGCTGCCGTCTGAAATGAGCAACACAACGCAGTTAATTATAGTGAGTGAGAACCATGGCAACGTGAGCTGATGACAGTAGCGTCCCTGGCATTTTTGCTAGGGGACAAGCAGATTTGTAAGGGACCCGCCTACCCCAATTTATTTTAAAAGATTAAAAACTAAAAATTGAAATATTAAGAATTCATAAGGATTTCGACCGCTACATTTTCAAAGTGCCTGTTTATCTTTTATAAAACATAAAATATTTAGTGACTAAAATAAGTGTTCCGTGGAACGGGTCCAATCTGCCACCATCGTTTTTCAGAAATCAGATTTCAGCCCTAACACTCTTCACCCTGCTCGAAAGCTTTCCTTTTTGGTATCCCTTGATAAATGACTTCATACTGTGACCTCACACCTCGCACTCATACCTCACACTGATTTTCAGGGCCCAGGCGCGAACTTTTGAAGCTCCAGCCTGTTTTTTTTCCGAGGGCCCGGCCGGACGCAATTTTCGGGGTCCTCGGCTCAAACTTTGAGTCCCCAGCGTGATTTCCATTGACCCGGGTACGACTTTTAGGAGGCCCGATGGTTATTGTCATGGGCCCGGCCACACTTTTTGAAGCCCACACCGTCATTTATAAAGGCCCAGAGCGGTTCTGTTGGTAACACAGATTGTGCTTTTCAGGTGTCCCAGTGCGATTTTTGGTGACCCAGCGGGGTTTTCATGGGGCCCAGCACAATTTTTCCAAATTCCGGCGCGATTCATGCGGGTCCCACAACCTCTCAGGAGGAGAACACTTCTCCCTTTCCTCCCCCTTCTGTCCTAACCTGGCTGAGGGCGATTATTTTGAAAGGTGGTCGCGTCATATAACGAAGAGATCATATAATAAAGAGGTGAATACATAATTGATGGGACGTACAAGGCGAATTCGCATTGAGACGAGGACATGAGCATGTAATTTGCACATGTTCCATCACGGTGTTTGAACGGAATTTATTGCACGTCGCAAAATTATCGTCTTCAGGAATATGTCTGCAATTTAGTGTTTTTTGGTGTTGTCTTTCTCCCAAGTGTTCATTTTAACTTTACGACGCATATGTGTCAAAACTTGCTTGATTGCATAAATTAAAGTGATGTTTGAAAGGCAGAAGTCCGATTTTTCCTCCCGCGGCGCGGGCAACGAACTAAGAAACATAATGAATGGATGGATAGCCTAATGAAAATGCTGAAAGATATCACAGCGACATTCGAAAAGACCCAAGCCGTGCTTCCGTGGTCCCCAGACTCTGTCTAGCAGCACGTGCGCTGCGTGCCCCGGCGGCAGATCCACTGCTTCGCATTCGGCCGCGTCGGCGGCGCTGACTGAGCCGTTCCGGCTGCCAATCGCCAGCCGCAGCGACGGCCGGCCGGCGGGCCGCTCGGCGGCGGCGGCCGGCCGTGTTTGTCGGCGGCGGGCAGCCATCATTTACGGGCCGTAATCCGGCGGCGCCAGTGACAGTGGCGATGGCCGGCCGGCTCCGCCGCCGCACGACGCCGACTCCCCGAGCTGCGCTCAAACGAAATGGCGTGACCCGGAATCGGGAGCGCGGTCGGCAATCCGGTCACGCGCTCGCTCCGACGATGCGATTCGAAATGATGTGAATCTCCCGGGTGCCGGACGTTTCCGACGACCTCCTTCTGCGTGGCTGGCGAAAGTATAAAAATGTCAAGAGTATTTTCCGAGGGTTTTATGGACGAAATTAAAGGGGTGGAGCCTGGTGAAGAATGATCTTGGTGAGAGTCGGCGAAAATTTTTTAAATGGCATCTTTACATTCGCTGATATCTAAACAAAACGTGATATTTTTTTCCATCGGTGATAATTTTATCCGTTTATCACAAGCTAAGCACCTGCAATTGGTCTCCCATGCGTTGGCTTAGACTTAGTGTTAATATAAGGGACATCTGAAAAGTGAAGTTCAGGATTATAGGTGTACAGTAGGTTGTTTCACGCGTGCGCTAGCGGGAATTAATCGTCATGACATCCAAATGGCGAAGTCAGGCCATATTAATTACGTTGATCTGAAAACTTTTAAACCGGGGATTGGACCAATTTCATATATGGGTAAACAAGCCGAGTATGTTCAGTTACCTAATAAAAGCTTTTGAACTATTAACAGCTTGTTTATGCACAAATCATGAAAATATACACCTACATGGAAGTCAGCTCAAGCCAGCCATTGCTACCTGTATATAACTAGACGGCCGATTCGCCGCCCGCTGCCCGCCGCACGCTCCGCGTCCTATTCCGGCTGCTCCTGGCTCTAGCAGCGGCAAATGGGCAAAAGATCGGGCGCGACCCGCTCCCATGCATTTTGGTCCTGGAATGAAATGTTGCAAAATGAAGATTGGTAGATATATTTTGATTTCGAAGTATTGCAAAATAATGCGGGGTTAATGATGAACAGGCGGAAACGGTGAAACACCTTGTAAAATATTGTAATTGTGTTCTTGAGGTCTAACTTCTATCATCGTTTTGCCAACTGTGTGCGATATTCGGCATGTGTACCCCATGTAATTAAGATCACGATTACCCGATATACACTTGCGAAGTGACGTTGGGGATGTTTGTGGTTATGTAATCTATTATATGTTTAGCCGCATTTGGCCATTTAGCCCCCGGCCGGGAGTGTCACTTGGCAGCTGGCCCGACAAGGCCGGGGACGAGCTACAGGGCGGCCGTGTCGGTGCATTGGCGGCACGTTAAACTTTCGGTCTAAATTCTGCCGTTGAACTGGAGTTCATGGATCGGGTGGTGGGGCCAGGGTTCACGCAACAAGCTCTGCTTAGCAATAGAACCCTGGTTCCTCAAGCCATCCCAACAACAACTCGGATTAATTTTTTTTTAATGTGCTCTATTGTGTTGTATTCAGTAGTGTTAATCGCAAACAATAGCAATTGGTTATTTTGGTCCAGGGGCTCATCGACTGCGTTAGTCATATAGCGCCCATAAAAATGTTAGATAGACAGCTTAACACGCGCCCTGGAGGGGGGGCGAAATCCGCCCACCCCTCCGGTTTTTCGTGGATAACTCCAGATTTTACCGGCCGATATACGCCATTGTTTATGCACCTGCTTATAAATGAACGGCACGTTGTTTAAAGAAAGAAAAACGAAAATCGGCCGAATTTTTTTCAGTTGGGGGTCGGTAAAGTCAAAAACTTTTCTCAGCGCCAGATCACAAATATCGGCGCTGATGCGCTTCCCGTATATTGGCAAAAATGAAATGTTCTTGGCAACACTAGCGACTTGTTTGATGTATATTGTTATGCTCCATTGTTTCAAAGTCATGCCAGGTCACCGAGGTCAAGTCAGGTCAAGTTCATGACGCACACGCCCTGGAGGGGTGGAGGGCGAAATCCGCCCACCCCTCTGATTTTTGGTACATAACTCCATATTGTACCGGTAGATATACGCCATTTTTTCCGTACCTGCTCAGACATTACCGGCGCATTGCTTAAAGCAACAAATATGAAAATCGGCAGAAAATGTTTTAAGTTATGGGCCGTTAAGTTTTTTTTAATCGCAGCGCCAGACCACCAAAAATCGGCGCTCATGCGCTTCCCGTATATTGGCAAAAGGGAAGTGTTCTTGACAACACTAAGCGACTCGTTTGATGCACATTGTTATGCTATGTAATTTAAAAGTCATGTTAGGTCCCCGAGATCATCATGACAGGCTAATGGAACCAAACTTTGTCAACTGGAATGTTGTCATAAATTGAAATGACTCGTGCGATTGATGTTACTTTGCATGTTACTCCCTACACATCCGGAAATCTATTGTTTGTCATTGTGTGCCTAAGCGTTTCTATACTTCATTCGTGTATTTCACTCCTTTCTTTGCGAATCCGATTGTGCGAGCCGCCCAACGGAGCAGTCAAGTTCCAGCAACTGGAGCAGGTAATGACCTGATAAAGTGCTCCTATATAGGTGACCTGTGGTGAAATGGCGGGTCTAGCGTATGTATTGCATCATTAGTAATGTTCAAAACATCATTAATGACAATTTTGGAGCATCTAAACACAATCACAGCGATCCATAACAATGACAATCCAAGCCACGCAAAGCCAGAAAACTTTGCTATTTTGACGTCATTTGACCTTAAAGATATTGACCTAAGCCCACGAAATTTGCACACAATAGAGTACACTATCGTGCCCATCCACCCTGCGAATTTCGTTGCTCTAGCCCTAATGGGAGCCGAGATCTTAGGGGGCAGAATCCGCCCCCTCCAGTGCGCGTAAGTTTCAGAGGCCCTCCAGGGCCCGTGATAAGAGGATTGGTGCCAACGGTAATACACAGACCTTCACAATAAAGGAGGAGTATTCCGAGCTTTCAGTGTTGTATGTCATTGAGGTCACGTCACTGAGGTGTGTAAATCGCTCAGAAGTCGACATCAGAGAGAAAACGAAAAAGTTGTCCTTTAGTTACCATGCACTAGTGGTCACTGATGTACCATTGCCGACGAACATCAAGCATAATACTCGTGACGGATATAGTTATTCTGACTTTAAATCACCCAGCGTGCTGAGCGCATTGTTCTGACAACTTTTGTACTAGATAATTGCCAGATGGCTCCCATTCTGAAAAGTTTTCGCCATGTCTCACTAATCTGGTTTTATACTTTTTCACTATACCGGTAGAGCAAATTTGGGCAGATACCAGTTTGATGTGACTGGGTAGTTCAAAGCAAGATTGTACGACAATCTTGCTCATTTGGTTCATTCCATACAATCAAGAGTATTGACAAGGCTTCTGTAGCAAGGTTCATTATTTACAATATATAACTTGTTTTATTGATGTGCAATGTTTTGTGCATGTCCTTCTTGTGTCTTTCTCAACGTGGTCATATTTTGCGACAAGGTGTACACTGTGAAATCGCACCGCTTAGGCGCATCGTCACGGTATCCGTCCTTTCGGCACGCTGTCAAACGGTCCCGTGAGCATCTACTTGTCACATGTGATCTGTGCATCATGTACAAGAATGCAAAAGGAGCGAGGAATAAATCGAACCTGATTGGAGACAAAGGTTCGATAAATGGTTTCTGCGGTTTTCGGTGTGAAAGTTAAGTACTCATGTATGCCAACCCTTCAATTTACAGAACAGCATGAGACAAAAAAAACTGTAGGATGCCCTAACACTATGGAGGCCCCTTTTGGGGTAGGGTAGAAAGACCCTTTTGATCCTACCCCCATCTAGAAGAATTTCGTGTCGACGTCACTGCACACGTCCGCCGTTACTGAATTCCAGACTCACTGGATCTCATTCAGGTAGGAGTACTGCGACATTTAAAAACGGAGTTCGTATGGTGCTGTACAGTGGAAGCCAATATAACTGTAAACAACCCGCTTGTAAAGTGAAGATACTTTAATATTTTCGGAAGCGTCAAGATGGGATCGTACCATCTGAAAATGATATGTTTTCATTTTTACTTATAATACAGGTACTTCACAGCCATAAAATAAAACGTAAAATGAAAAATGTTCATCCACAGGATACATGCTACCACTTCCTCCCTAATATTGTATACTTGCTGGTAATACAATGGTAAATTTATGTTATATCCGACAACTCGACTCCCGTGCCATTGTGCTAGATGTGGCCCAACTGGCTAACTCAAACAGTACCGCTGTTTGAATATATTGGCTGAGTTGCATATTGCATGTATTCTTTATATATAAACCTTTCATATCTATAAATATAATACACATATTTCAATGATATGCCCTTCATACTAGACGAAGTCATCGACATTGCATCCCAGTGGTTATTAGCCGTCGTGAAACGGCCTATTGTCATGCTAAGGTGCAATTCCACGCATGCTGTGTCAGTTAAAACATTCCTTCGTAGTCATCCGTTTAGAGATATGGTATGGTGCGAATCACAGGTGTTACGGTCAGGACTGTCGTCTATCCCACACGTCTCGGCTTACAGGTGGGTACCTCATCACGGGCGACTCAGCGCGGCGACTGGACCTGGACACGTCTCGGTCGTTGGCGAAATAGCCATCCGGCTGCGGCTTGTAGGCGGTGTACGTGGCTGGCCTGTGAATCGGACAGGACGTGGAGGTGGACCCATTATTTCTCCAGATGTTCCGGGTGGTGCGCTCGGTACCGATAGTGAGCGTTCTCTCGCACCGAGCCTCGCAGCCATGGAACATTTCCCCACTACGCCTTTTCCACCAATGTTTGGTGTCACACTTGTTGATTGTTCCGCTTGCAGTCGCCCGATCTGACGTCGCGCGGTCAGATCGGGAGCTCCACTACGCACCGGGATTCTCAGTTGAGCTGGTCGATCGGAGAGATGCCAGGGTCGATGGGAGTGGTACCTTGAAAACTTCTGCAGGAGTTGCTTGAGTGGATGCCACCATGATCAGCTATTTCACCTTTCACCAGGTAGCAGTCTGGCAGGCGACCGTACAATGTGCAGGGCGGAGCTGCGTCCGACCATTGTAGGAAGCTCGCGACTGAATAGAAACAGAACGAACAGACACCATGCAATCTGCAGCAACCCCAGCTACTGCGGCCGGGATTACCTCCCCCGGGTTTATCTGGATAATATCCAGGCCACACTCCTTCAGCATGTCAATCAAATGTCGCACTGTCATCCTGTCCAGCACATTGCTGCCTGGGCGATAACAGTTTCGTGATGTTGGTGCACTGGTTGCGTCTGCTCCTTTCTGGGATGGTTGGGGTTTGAGGGGGCACGCGGAGCTAGTCACCACAGCAGCGTAAAAGTTATTCGTGGTGACCACTTTCGCCAGTTCCCGAGCCTCTCGGAATGCTACTCCCCTTTCAATCTTCAATTGTATGCCGTCCTGCTCCAGTCTAAACATAGAACATCCTCGGTTACGAGTAAAATGGTCACCTTTGCAGTTGGGACAGCGCAAGGTTTCAGTTGTGCACGCATTCTCAGCATGCTCGGAGGGCGCACATCCCAGACACTTCGGCTTGGATCGACAGTGGCGGCTGGTGTGCCCATACATGTGACAAGCGAAACATCTCATCGGGATGGAGCGGTAAGCGCGCGCCCCAACCCTGACATGCCCGACCCACACATGGTTAGGTTGTGCTTGAAACTTAACGTGAGTACGGTGGTGTCAGTTTCGAGTAAACTCCTTCCTATTGTTTTCAATCTCCTGACCTCCGGGACTCCGAGTCCTGCCAGACCGCGGGCAACTTCTTCACGTCTCACACATTGTAGATCGTGGAAGGTGATGAAAAGTGACAACTTCACCTAACTTCACAGAACTTGAGAGAGACAGCAATTTCATCCACCGGCAATACTTCAGTAGACCCGATAACTTATATTATTATTTTTAGACACTTACCTGATCACACCAAACATTGCATTTTCACACCTTTAATTCACTATGGACAACTCATGCCTTTTGTGTATGGCAAGAAAACAGCACCCATTGCGGAAGCCTGTAGGCTCGGGTATATTAGGAACAATATCGATGCAGAAGCAAATTTTGACTTGCCGAACACACACACACACACACACACACACACACAAAAAAAACACAAATATATATATGTGTGGTGTGTGTGTGGGGGGGGTGGGTGGGTGTGCGTGGGTGGTATATATCTGATCTATAACGCAGTGGATGCAGCGGCGGGACCATCAGGATCCACCATAGCAGAGCAGTTGCGCAACCCTCAGAATATTACATAGGGATGCAGCTGTGGGACCCCGGGATCCACCGCAGTGGATAGTGCTACGATGTATCAACGGGTATGATTCAGTCGCAGTCGCAACTGAAATCATTTCGCCTCTTCGTAAAAATTCACGTGGGACCCGTCAGGGCGATGGCTATATCATGCCCGCGCCTCAGTTGGTGCCTTCATGATAATCGGCCAATGCACTTCACCCCACACATTCTGATTTCGACCAAAATGTGTTCACAGAATACTTTAGGATGCACATACTTGGCAAATTTCAGAGCAATGCGACCAACGGTTTTGTATTATCCAGCAGAATTTACAGGTCAAGCAAAATGGATAGCTTAAACGGTGGATATCTCGCCAACATGCGAAGTAGAAAGTGGGCATATTATGCATCTTGAGAAGGACGAGGAACGTACTCCAGAAACATAACCATACATATTTTCCATATTTGACCTCGTTAGCCCGTGACTTCGTGACCTAGTGACCTCCTGGTCCTAGCCAATCGAAATTGAAAACCTTGATAGTGGAAACAAAACAAACGTGATTTAGTTACGAAAGGAAAAGCGCGCCTTGCAGGTAAACATCCGTAATCACCACGCATTCTTACGACTTTTTGATGTGAGCTTCTGGAACGGACGGACCCGTGCAGGTTTTCTGCCATTTGAAAACTGGTGAGACAGAACGAATCATTGAAAATAAGGAAATAGGATAAGGGGTTCTTAACACAAGCCATTTATAACTTTCCAATGTAAGCCAAACGTTCCCCGTTAACCATCTTCACAAAGTTCAAGATCACCGATTACCGACAGGCCAATCCAAATGTTTGTGCTTCAGTTCACCGTACATCATTTTTAAACAAAACACTGTTGTTTACAAGAATAACGACATACTACCCCTCTTATTTACTTATTTTAATTATTTCACGATGCCTGCCCTCCACGTACCATGGCTATAGGACAGTCTGGGTATAACTCAAGATATTTACAATGAAGGATATATTTGGAGTCAATAGTGGGAACAGGTGCGCAACAAATATTAATACACCTACATTATACAAACCATATCACTATCGTACTACACACACCGTACTTGCTACACGCGGAACATACGAGTAGTTTGTAGAAGTAATAGGAAAGCAATGGCCTAAAGGTGAGTTCATGGCGTACACATTCATAATGATTTATCCGGGTTAGGGTGACTTATTTTTCAGCAGTTTTCAGATTAGTCGACATGTTTATCCTCACAGGTTACGCTAACATCAACGACGTGAGGCAAACATAGATTGCACATCGATTGTTAAGTTTTTTGTTGTTGTGCGACTAGTGTTGTTCATGGAATAAGCCAGTGCATTCTTGAAGTTAGAAGCCTCGATGTTTTTGTTTCAGTAGGAAGTTTGTTATAGTGGAAAACAGACGAATATAAAAATATTCTGCTGCCTGCCTCTCTGTATATGGCTGGCAGGTGCAGGTGGTCGTCTGCACAGGTATGACGGGTTCGCAGGGCGAGTTTGCAGTGATTTACCGCCAGTGTACGTTGGCTCACCCGTCAGAATGATCCTGTGGAACAAAGTAAGGCTGTGAAAAAGATGCAGATCAGCTGCGGTGAGGAGAACCAACTCGTTACTTATACTTGCGACAGCTCACCTTTCAAACGGCTTGAGCCAAATCTGGCAGTTGTCCGCCGGTTGTCTGGAAGCACCCGATTTAAATCACTCCTGGCCCTCTAAATCAAAAACACCACCATTACAGACCCACAAACAATACTAAATATAGCAGCGGATACCATGGCCCACAATAGCTCGATGACAACCACAAACCGGAATTCCTACAAATGCACAGCACACTTTTCACGCCGATTTAGCACAATTCGATTCTGAGATCACTGAACATACAATCGACACCACGGGGTGCTTACATCAAGCGTGGATATGCATATTACTCAACGTTCGGCCAGGGGCCATCGTCAGAGGCACGATGGCCCCGCCATCGTCAGGCCAGGGCAACGCTGTAAAAGCCATGGCCCCGGCCATCGCCAGGCCATGGCTCCCACGGCCCCGGCCGAACGTAATAACATAATCCCAACCACAAAACCAGCACCTCCTAAGTCGACATCGTCTCACCAACTAAAACCCAGGACACAAGAGCCATTCTTTGTGTAGAACATACAAAGCTCCTTTTCAAAATTCAGAACTATGTGCAATTCCCCCCTCCGGTAATACTTCTGCAGGGCCCGAAAATTTACATTATCCCTTTTCAGACATTTTCCCGACCACACGAAAATTGCATCTTAAAAATATTTAATAAATTATGGTCAAGCCATATTTTTCTGAATCTCGGGAAGAAGCTCAAATTCATCTCATACCAAAACCCAGCAAAAATCACAGCGACCCCAACAATTTTCGCCCCATCGCTCTCACCAGTTGTCTGGGAAAGCTTTTGAGCATATGATCATAAAAGACTGACCTGGTACCTAGAAACAAATTATCTTTAGTTATCTCCAATTCAATGCCGCTTTCGTCATGGACACAGCACTCATTCATCTCATCCGTTCCGTTGGAGCAGCAAACTTGTAAGCTGTTCAGTTCCGTGTATTAAAAATATGTCTCACTTATTGGAATATTTGCACACAAAAAGCACTAAAAGGTGTTCATCTAACCCCACCCTCCCTTATAGCCGACACTCGTCTGGAACATTACTGTGCAGTGAAATACATAAATAATTGCATACGTGAACAATATTCTGGGACGCTCTCAAGTTTGACTATGTTCCTGATGGCAAATTAGCAGATACAGTGACAACAGGAATGTGATGTCGCCAGGGCCATGGTTTCTCTCCTCATGTCTTCAATTGAATCTAATTTTCCCACTTCCGAAGAACCAAACTCAAATATTTATATTTCAATTGGCTTGTTCCATTGGTTTCGGGTTTCATCCGTCATCATTCAAAGTCGAGGATCCTTTATGTGTCCATCAACTTCCAATGTTTTTTCAAGACTGGCAGATTTATATTGGCGTAGCGAACTGCGATAGTCATTTTCTGCTACATAGTGGCATTTCATGACTCATCGAACGCTCCGCTACATCTCAACAGGCACCACAACAGACTGCCGGTTATTTCCACAGAGAACTTGGTCACCAATGCCGTCGCCGGCACGGCCGTGCTATTATCTGCCCGCCGAGCGACGCCGCTCACAGGGGGCCCACTCGCTGTGTCAGCATCCATAAATCGCTTGAGCTGCATCACAGATAATTATCCAATCGTGCGGAAATCCTGGTCGGATCATGGATACGGTCCAAGATAACAAGATAAGCCTGGACTACTGTCATGATTGTAGCTGTAGAGTTTGCTGTAAGATACATGTTGATACAAGATGCTGAAGAGTCCTACAAACACAATGATGCTTGAACCCAAGTATTATGCCAAGGATTTGTAACTGACTTGCATTTTATCACGGCCACTACCTAGGTAATGCATTTCGAATTGTGCGAAGAACACGATGGCATTTTTGTCGTGCATGCGTATGCATTCTGTATGTAGTAACAAATCAAGCTTGAATTAATCTTTACTTCTATACTTACAATGCACAAAATAAGTGAATAGAAAATATTGTTTCAGGAATGGGTTTTAAGCGAGCTTTGCGAACGGACCTATTCATGACTCGCATCTGGTGGATATCACCATGATGTACTTCGCACAGTCTCCATTCCGTGGCTTCTCGGACCACGTTTCAATATCACAGGCTTACAGGAGCGCAGCTAGCCAGTGGGTCGAGCGAGAAAATAAAAGTACAGGCACGGGTAACGTAATCAATAAGAGCTTACGCTGAATCAGACACAGCCACATCGCGCGCGCCCTCGCCAACCGCGGACACTCACTGACTGTGTTATGTCAGCTGGAGCGCGATTTGAAATGTTTGACGATCGGCAGGCAGCCGAAAGGCCTTCCAGTCAGCTCCGTGCCCACTTTATGGCGGCAGCAGAAGGCCGGCGCGTCCGCCGCGTCCGCCGCGCGTGTCCCGAGTAGCCACGTCGCTCCGATAAACCACCCGACCGCACGCAGAGTGTGGGAGAGCGCGCAGACGGCGCGGTATATGGCGCATCATTGATAGGCCGCGTTCCGATACCAGGTCATCGACCGTCGGGCATGTCAGATCGCACAAGAGAGGCGACACGCGATCGGTTCGCTCGCGGCAGTATGCAATGCGAGCGCGATGATGCCATGCTGTTTTATTCGGTGCCGTTGTGTGGCCCCACGCCCACCGTATACAGGCACACAGTACAGGAATGCAAGTGATTCGATTAAGAACTGTCTACTCCCGCTGCTGTCGACAACCGTGCCCAACACTCCGAGAGACGGTGACGGGTGAATATGGGCGCCGGCAATATTGACAGAGAAGTCGTCCAGGCAGGTGCGTCGCCGACATGTTAGAACCGGCCTAATGTTTCTGCTTAATCAGGGTAGATTGTGGAACTGTTATCGGCAAACCATACGCCAGCAATTTCAAGGGTCGCGTCTATTCGCGATTTGGGGCCAGAATGGTCGCTGTGGAGACTGCAATGGATGAACTGCGCATCCTCAGCGTATATAACAGCATTGCAATTAGTGGCATGGTGTGGAAAATCGTGAGTAAATAACAGAAACAGAATTGGCCCAGCAGCGAGGTTGAACCGTCACGTGAGTCCCCGACGGACCGCTGAGACCGTTCTGAACGCACTGAGAACGGCTACTTAGCTAACTTTCGGACCAATGTCCAACGCCGTGCTAGGCAAGTTTTTCAACAAGCCGAGAATGTTTGACAGAATCGAAAGCTTTTGAGGGGTCTTTAGTGGCGGCACATGATCTCAGACCGTTGTCCATGTTTTCCGCCAGCTGACCAGTGACGTCGAACATCGCTGTTTCAGTGGAGTGTCCAGGTCTAAAGCCATGCTGCTCGATGTACATAATGCGCGCTGAACTAAAAAGTGCATCAGGTGGTCGCACGCTACCCTCTCAGTCACCTTGGCAACAGTTGGTAAGATGGGCAACGGTCTGTAATTATTGGGGTTCGGTTGACAGTCTTATTTATGAAGCGGAACGACGCTGGCAATCTTCCCTGCGGTAGGTAATACACCGGTCACTAGCGACTCGTTCACATCCTTCATTTATGTCCGTGCAAAATGATTGAATACTTAATGATGGACTATGTATCTTGTTCCACTAGCCTTCGGCACCAGGAAAGCTGACTTCCCGTGTCATGTGGCCCCTGCATCTGACCCGCTGACTTCGCTTTGGTCAAGATTGGCGCTGTGTTCGGCGGGCTGGCTGCCAAGTTCTGAGAGCCTATCGACAACTGCTATAAATATGCCTGCGTGAAATCTATCGTCTTCTGTTTTTGGGCATGCTATCAAGTCACGCGATTGGCTGTGCTATCTCAGTTTCTGGCAGACGATATCAGACGACGTCTGATCCGTATAAAGTAGCCCCATTACAAATGTAATGCGTATATTTAGATTATGCACGAAGTACGTGCATAATCTAAAGCGGTCATTCTGTTTCACCGCTACCGAAGTAAAGATAAGCAACGCATACATTTCACGTCCGTAGTTGACACTACTAGCTTCGAATCCTGCTTCGCCAACAGAAACTTTCAGCGAACATAGTTCCCATAGTCGTCACGTCAGCGCCATAATTGTACATACAAACGCCTACATTTCAGACTGAACGATTATTGAGTGGTGTTGCTTTTTCTACAGGCGAGGCGAAGTGTTTGTGTTTGGCATGGCTTTGTCTGCTGGATTATAGGAATGCATGGTGGATGGTGGAGTCCAGGCACATCGAAAGGAGTCTCGGGAGTGCACGATATCGGATACGTTGTCTATTTTATGTGATCAAATCGATGAAATCGATGCCTAAGTTTTAATTATCAGAGCTACGACCCGTCAAAGGGCGCAGGATATACAAAAATGTTTGGCACGACTTTTGAAATCGATCCTCTCCAGTCGGTGAAGGGTTCTTGGGCCGATTCTGTTCCATTTAAAGCATTCGCTCGCCATCTCCGCTCCGCTTAAGCTACGCAGCTGGAAAACTAGTGGCTTTCCCAACTATTGACCTGCGTCAACTAGCCTATATTGTAACAAAGTTTCTAGAAATGTACTGTTTTTGACCGTACAATGTGCATACTGGCATAGTGCCATAATACTGATATGTAACTGTAAATGCTGTTATCCCGTAAGTCAGCCAGCCTGGCGCGGCCCTTAAATTTCGTACCCAGTAGCTTTCCGCCCGGCCAGGCCGCGCGGTCAACGGCCGCCGCCGGAATTGGATCAGCGCTTTTCGGGCCGATGCCCGGCAACGGTGACGTATACTTTCATCACCCGGTAGCAGCCGGACCTCACAAACCACCCCCAGTGCTCGGACTACTTTGGACTGTCGAGCGGTGCGGGCCTGTCGTGCGGTCGGTCGCGTGTACAAATTAATAGCTGTATTTCGATCTAAAAATGTAGAACTGGGAATCATTGCTGTCGACCATCGCCCTGGAAAATTATTGCGCATGCTTACGCGAGCTGCCGTGTGGACTAGTGTTACTGGCACAATGTACCGTGAAGTGGGCGATCTATGTTGTACAGCCGGAGTGACGCGGTCGCAAGGTCGGAACCCTACACTGCCACGTGGCCTATATAGAGTCCAACAGACTTTACTACAGTATCAACTGCCATTCTGCGAAGGAGTCTTAGTTCCAGATAGCCAAACACTGACCCTGGGGAAGACCTACTGTAGCTTGCTCTGCTCGGCAATTTGTTTGTGGGTTTTCTCAGCATCGCGTAGGGCGTTGCTATTTTGGTGAGTACATGAGAGGGTAATATGCGATTCAGATGTCGCCTGATGCAGGAACTGCGAAGCCCCATGAAGATGTCGTATTTTGTCAAAGTTTGCTAGGTTTTCAGCTGAGGATAGGCCCCATCAAAAGCAAAACAGCAAATGGCATCCTGACCCAGGGTCATCGGCGGAGGTGACGCCCATGCACGGATTGACAGGTGGTTATACAACTTACGTGCGTAGACCGAGCTCCAAAATGTTCCTACTGACCGTTAAAGCTATCGCTAAAGCTACTGACCGCTAAGGCTACTTCATTTCCTCTCTTATATCACCCACTCTTCCTGCGAGGACGTTTCTTTTATTTTCACTAACATTCCATCATTTCTTTCTCCATTCGTCGAAACTGCTCGGCCCACGATTTTACTCCGGTTACATCGATCCCTCTCCAATGGAGTGCGTGCATTCAGGCTGTCCTCATTTATTCTGCCGGCTGTGGGCAATAACACTTTGGCCTTTGGTATTGATGACACTTTGATTTGAATTAACAAGTGCTCCCTCCTTTCTTTCTCACGAATGCGACATTAATTTGATAACTACTCACTCGATAAACCGTGGAAGGTAGCCAGCGATATCGACCACGAAAAGAAGAAGAAATGATGCACACTCCATCGAAGCTTTCAATCGCGGTCGGCTTCATCACTTGGTCGCCTGAGGGTTCGGTTTGCTAGCTACGAGGTCATACATCTGTCCTCCAGTGTCAATGACCGCGACGTACCTAACTGTATGGCCGTCGATGCCCCGTAGGAGCTTTTCCGCTGAAGCACACAACCAGCCCCACGTACTCAACGGGTGGGTGCGGATCGGGGTACATACCTCGCTGGGTATGTGCCCCGATCGTCTCTCTACCGTCTCCACCAATTGAGCATCGGGACATACAGAATGCCAGACCTGGCCTCAAATCCTCCGAAAAGCTGCACAACTCGTGCCACGCAAAGAGAACGAAGGAGGGCAAATGACTTGCGGTGTTTTGTCTCTGTCCCATCGCCCGGCGCCGGACTCACGAAAATCGCAATGCCAGTTGTCCCTTACAGGGGGTTCAAAGCCTATATACGCTGCTGGTTCACAAGGGCTAGTAGAATCTTCCGGTCAAGTAATCATTTAATTTGAGCGGAAGCTGCGGGAGTTGTTCGCTTCATCGCTCCCTTTCTCACTTGGAAGCGAAGCTAACGAACTGGAGACAATTCGATCAATCCCCTGCACAAGTTGAACGGCCACGGCCTGCCACCGTCACCGCTCGGTGCAGTTCAGTCCAAGACGGTTCGCAGGAACCGTGGTTCGGTAACGTAAGGAGGACGGCCCGCAGGCTGCCTTCCACGCTTGTACTGTTTCATTGCGCTGTGATCTGGTGCTTTTCGCAGTGACTTGAACGACAAGGATTCTATGCTGCCCACGTCACGGATGACGGCATATCAGAACTATTCTGCGCGTGTTAGCGCTCACAGCGACACGGACGATGTAGAATCTTGGTGACGCTGCATATAATCTTGGTCGGACGCATATAATATTTTGTCCGTACTTAGTCGAACTTAGACACAAATAGCGCAATAGTTCTGAATGTGAACTTCGTCAGATTGCGTGGGAAGCAAACAGCTTTCTCCACGGTTTTTCTAGGTGCATGTCAGTCATGGTTGCCTTGATTGTGGAGAGCTCCCTGTGAATACAATTAGACCGGACATACCTAGGTAGGGCGAAATGAGCACTCAGAACCTATGCATTGTAGTGTACTTGCGGGAACATTCCAGCATGGAGCTCTAAAACAGAATACCCACTAACCGCCGCACCAGTGCAGTGGCCACCAGCTCCCCGCGACGAGCTCTCTTCGAATGACTGGTGGTTATTTGGGCTTAGGGTCGCATCGACTGCGAGCGCCACACAGCGTCCATGATATCGTCCAATGTGCCATACTTCCCCATCTGGCTGAGCAGGCTCCAAAGTATGGTGGACTCGTAATATTATAACGCAATATCTCAAAGTCAAGTAAGAATGGAAAATCATGAGTGGCATTAAGGATTACAGGAGTACATTTTTCACTCTATACGGGGAAGTATCATAGTCAAATTTTATCTGCGTACATATTCTCCAATTTTGTAATTGTCTAATTGTGTAATTTGCTTCTCTGTGCAGTTATCGTGGACAATGTGACGTGATTGTAAACAAAATGCTTCATTTGCGTCGAACACACCGACAAAAGATACATGATGCAACGCAGAATAAAATAAATAGCGTGGGTCAGCTGGGAAAGCTCTCTAAAACTTCGATGAAGCAGTTTCACACCGGCCGAGTCGGTAAACACCTGACTTATTCACCACTTCCTTCGGCTTCCACGCTGGTTGCAACGATCACATAACAGAACGGAATCTATTCCTGTTGCCCATGTGAACCCTTCCGCTGGGCACGCTCTCATCTTCGGATCAGGAGGGTAGCCAAATGTCCGCGGATGTTCATTCCCACAGCATATTAAACGACCCATTAATATTATATTAGCATACATTGTATTTACACAGTATATATATTATGTAGCATATTAAGCAGGTTCACACCTACCGCAGGTATATTTCCTGGACTGCCTTCCGCTGAGCAGGTGAGTTGATTTATCATCCTGGTGGTGCCCCTGCCAGTGTGTCACATGCCACACGATCTGGAATGGCGCCGGCCTCACGCTAAGGGTGCTCCGGGTCGGGGAGGGGTGAAGACAAGATGCACTCCGCGGGGATGGACCACGGGCAACGTTCATCTCCAAGGCGCACGGGTAAGTTAAATTACATTCCTGCAGTGAATGCTCCCCTCCCCCAGCTTTCGTTGCATTACATGAATGCAAATTTCAGGGTAGCCAGTTGTATACTACCTTGTGGTCGTTTAACCAGCGTCTTCTGAGTGGGGTCGTTTTACACCTCCACTAAACTTTTCCGTAAATAGTGAGAAAAACGGCGATGGGGGCGCGCTGAAATATGGCATACTATTTCCAACATCAATTTGGCATGTGTGTAAATTTTGATGTCAGGCCATCAATGGCCACCGAGTTAATTAAGATCAAATGATGTCACCTCCAAAATATGTTCAACCAGTCGCTTTAACGGGTAAGGATATTTGAATGACACTTTTAACGTTTACTTATCTTTAGAAATGCAACAAAATGCAATACAGGACTGCTTTATATTTTGCGTTTTCATTACTTATTTGTCCTGCATATTTGTCTACTAGGGCTGAAATAGAAGTTTCTGGCTAAGGTAAGCACTTTGTATGAGGCCAGGTATGCTTAAAACAACGTTTATCAATGTGCTCTACCCATTACAGAAAGACAGGCCTAAAGCCGAAAAATTGATGCCATAAGTTTTATTTTAAAACTTAAAATAAAACTAACACTAACATTCTCCAAAGTGAACTCCCCAGGGCCAAAAACATGGCGTCAATCGTGACCACAAACCCCTGGTGACGTCACTTACTGAGGGGATTAAATTTTGTGGATAATTTCTGGCCATACTTGTCAAGCGTTTCCCAAAGACACCTCTTTACTTTTCATGCAGCGTTTAGCTTGGAGATTTCAGTGTGGGGGGGGGGGGTATGATGACCGAGCATGAGGATTTGACCGCAATGACGGGGCAAGTTAAACTGTCGTCTCCTAGTAGAGTTTGTATAGGCGTGGTGGCACGAAAACCAGTAGTTGTTCACTGGCTTTAAACCTAGAACTGTTTATAGTTCATTCGACAAGTTATATTGAAAGTGCTAAGACAGGATACTGATATTTACTTGAAGAAAACTCCAACGTTTAGGCTTAACACCCGCACGTCCGGCGGTCCGCGCCAACTTCGCATGTCCGGGGGGCAGATGTCTGCCCCCTAAGATCTCTGGAACTATGTAGTAGCGACAAAGGAAATCGTTTCTGATCTCTTTCGGAAAGAGTTTCGGTATTTTTCGCTCAGGTCAACATTCAGGTCACTGGGCCATCATAGGTCAAATTCGACCAGATCAGGTGGGATTCAGATATTGACACATATCTCAGCACCTGTAACAGATAGAAACAAACGGCGAACGCTATTCGACAGTCCTTGAAATGCGCTACCGACAATAGGCGGTGTAATGTAAGGCCAGGTCAACCGAACCTCAGGTCAAGGCCATGAAGTCATGACCTCAGGTCAAGGTTATGAAGTCGCCTAGCGAGGTCATGTAATGTATCAATCGACACGTCTTGGTGATACAAGCACAATGACGGTAATTTCAGCCTTCTAGCTCAATGCAGTGCGATATAATGCGCAGAAATGTGTAGTGATCTCAGGTGACCTCAGAGATCTTGGTGAGGTCACTGAGCAAAAATGTCAGCGGTAGCATTGAGCATGGCTTCCATCTACATGCCACAACTATTGTGAGGTCATTCCTAGCGAAAATATGCAGCCAGGAAACATTTGTATATTTTACCATAGCCCTATAATGGGGAAGCCATGACCCCGACCTGACCTAAGTTCAATGCTACGGAAAAACCCGACATACATATTATGGTCCCTAATGAGATCATGACATGTTCTAAGTTTGAAATCAATCGCCCAATTATTGTGGAAGTTATGCCACCTAGAACTCCAAGTGTAGTTGAGTCACTTCGCCTGACCTGGTGATCTGACCTGAGATGACCCAGGATTAAAAATGTATGAGGATATGCGGAAAAGACCAATGAAGAGTTATGCGTGGTTTGGTCCTGCTAACCCGATTAGTTTGGTGGCAAATGGTGAAAAACCGGAGGGGGCAGATATCTGCCCCCCGGACGTGCGCGTGCTAACGCCTTCATCAGGGTGATAAATGAAGCATTCATTAAAAAATATGAAACAGAGCGCTATAAATTTAGAGAATGACGCGTGACACGAGAGCTACGACCTACTACAGGCTGGCGAAAGGCGTTCAGGCGAAGCGGACTAGAGAGTATGCACACAAATAGCAAAATATCGATCGGTCGTGTGCAATCACATTCCGTAATTCACCATCAGAGCACAGGAAGAACGGGAAACACACACACATGGTATCGGCGTAACGTATACATAAGATGTTATGGGCCCTCATGTTCGAAATGTATTCGTGCAATACGTTCTCTCGTGAGTTTTCTAGATAGTTGTCGAACAGGTAGCGCGATCGGCACGATTTTGTGAACTGAATATCGAATTTTGTATGGTGATTGCTTGCCATGGAGACACAGGGTCATCTAGCTATGTGAGGACAAATTCGGTGTATTATAGTGTCAGTTATAGTGTGCCTTGCGAAAAGCTGTCACTAGTAGGGTTTGCAAGATAAGTAAAGTTTTACGCGTCGATGAGTAGGTCCAAAGCAAAATATAAACATAATTTGTGAAGTCATGTCAGGTTACGAGGTCATATAAAAGTAAACACTAACATTACAAAGTCAAACATTGGTCTCATGCTTGGAAGCTCCAATCTAGTAGTCATTAAAATCGTAATATATATATATATATATATATATATATATATATATATATATATATATATATATATATATATATATATATATATATATATATATATGTAATATATAAAAAAATATATATATATGTATGCATGTATGTATGATAGAGTGAATTGTCTTCAAGAAGTGTGTAATGTTTCGGGTCCCTATTGGCATGGGAGTCGCCACTGATGGGGTCTGTAGGATCCGGGCCCCAGCTGTTTTTTTTTGGGGCAGAATTTAAACAGACCTGGAAAAGGAGACTTCTAAGCACAGTTTGAATCTAAATATGAACTGCTTTTCATATTTCGTATTCCGACGGAGTGCTAGTGAAAATGTTTCTTGGGAATTAGGTTAGGTTAGGTTAGGTTAGGTTCTGGTTCAAAATGTTTCTGTTCACACGAACTATGGCTAATCACGATGGGCGACGGTCCATTTGCAACACATTTGTTTGTTTGTTTGATGCACAGCACATTTGTTGATTTGTTCGTTTGATCTGAATATACCTGTAATTTTGCAAGCGAGGTTTATTGCGCCTTTGCTACAATTCTGACAACTATGGACAGCCATCATTTGCAACAGCAAAAAAAAAAACACTGCAGACGAGTAAAATGAAAAGGCGCCTACTGGGTGATCTTGCTTGTTTTCTGACTCATGCACCAAAGTCGTATGCACTTTGTACCTAGGTTGCTGGGTACTAACGAAAGTATGTGCACTTATATATGTAGGGAAGATAATCGTCACAGGATTAGATTGTGCGCTTATTTACGTGTGCAGCGCGAATCGGGCTGTGATGTTCCTGATGCTTGAGGGATGGACAGACCTACCGAAGAGCTAAGATGAGTTCCGAGAGCTGATGATGTTTGTTAAGCATTGTGAGGCCTGTCTGGAAGCTGCAGGATTCCTATGAAAGCTGGACAAGTGTGTCGAGGACTGGGAATAGCCTATGCAAGATGGAGAGGGCTCCTGATGGATGAATAGGTCCCTGGGGGCCCTCTGAGAGATAAGAGAGTCCTTGAGAACTGGCGATGAGTGCGAGGAACACTGACGGCCAGCCTTAGAGATAAGACATCCTTGAGAGCCATAAATTCTGCCAAGGACTGGGAAGGTCATCTACCACCATCTCACAGACGGCGGCCGCCCCAACGGCCACATCCATCCTGGCGGTGACGACCGCCCAACGGTCACATCCGTCTCAGTGACCTACCACGGCTGATCCAGCAGCTACAGCCGCTCCAGCAGTGTCAGATGCTTCGCCTGGGACCCAGGTGAGACCGGTTAAGCAAAAAGAAAAACAAATTGCAGGGTGCTGTGTGGGGCACAGCTAGTCAGGCTAGATGCTAGTCCTTCCCCTGTGACCAAATTTGGCACTTATTTTTCCCACTAGTATTCACACCTCGTTTTGAGAAAGTATGACGGTGTTGAAAAGGTGCAACAATACGAGCCCCACCGGCGGTGCAGCCAAGGGGCATGGGGCGGCCCCGTTAGGAGTAAAAAATGCACAAGATCAAGGAAGAAATTTTGAGATTTGCACCACGTAAAACCCTGAATAATGGACGCGAGTCGCGCGTCCAAAGCTTTCTTTGTTTCATTTAATTTTTCCGTTAGGACCCTCCATAGGACAATCCAATCCTGATTGCCGCACTGGGTTGCACCATTGTCATGAACATCCTTCCTATTGAACTATGTCTGAATGTAGCGAATTACATAAATAAGCTATTGTATCCATTGAGATAAGCGCTCGCAATTGTATACAAGGTAATGCAATTAATGCCCTCATAAGAGATGTACTCACGTTCCGTAATTTTCATAATACGTGTTCTTTTTCTTGGTTATTGTCGGCAGCTAAGTGGTTTCTTTTTCTTTCCGGTCTTTACCGGTCTATTGGACTTTGGTTGCAGGTCTCGCATGAACTACGCTAGCGCGCGTGGTCTTTTTTCCCACGTTGTTAACCATCTTTACCTAGAAGACACACACACACACGCACACGCACACGCACACGCACACACGCACACGCACACGAGACAGCACACACACACGCACACACACACACACACACACACACACACACACACACACACACACACACACACACACACACACACACACACACACACACACACACACATATATATATATATATATATATATATATGTATATGTGTATATATTTGCATGCATAAGCATGGGGGTCTTCGAAAATAAGGTGACCGAAATCAGGGGAGTTTTGGTGAAATGGGAGAGCCTCGGTAGATATGCTCTTCATATGTTCGCCCCCGGACCAAATCCCGGCTGCGCCATTCAGTGGCGTACACCGAGTGCTAAGTTTAGAAAAAATTGTCGCATTTGTGTCAAGAAATATACGGCATTCCAAGCCAACGAAGCAAGGCTGGTGTATTTGAAATGCATTTTGAAATATCCGTCCGCACTTGTGTTTCTCCAATAAGAAGCTTGGTGTCTTCTGTGACTTCAGGCGGTAAGTGGCAGTGCCGGGTGATCATTAGGTCAATCAAAATATTTGTGTTGCATGGTCACAACAATATTCTGACAGGTATTGCACCGGCAATATCGGAAGTATACGAGACTCCGCACCTGGCGGTGACGCTAGAAACGCATATCCAGCTACCGCAGTGTAGTGCTGCCACCTATTGTTGCCCAGATGGCAGCACCACCTGGTGTCGGCTGCAGCAGTGTGATGCTGCAGATTATGCACCCATCCAGAGGCGCAGCCAGGGCCTTGCCCGAACCCCCACCACTAGCACGAAAAAAATACACTAGATCAAACAACATATTTTGAAATTTTCATCACTCTGAACTGTAAATTTACGACGCGTTCCCGCGCCTGAAGCTTTCTCCATATCATCACATGTTCTCGGTCGCCCCACCCCGTAGCAAAATCCTGGTTGCGCCACTGCATCCATCGCTGCCTTGTAGTCCTGGCCGATCGGCGTCACTGCCATGGGCGTGATGACAGGGTCAGGCGGGAAGACGTACTGTCATAAGCACAACTTTTTGAAGACATTAACCATGAAAGCCAGGGCAAGGAAGATCTCTCTATATTGAAAAAAGTGATTTGTGCTCCACTTTTCCAGACGTTCATACGGCCTCTCCAGGGTTGTACGGTACTGTTCATTGTGGGTGCAAAAATAAATATGCTAGCAGGACTGCGAACAGATTTTGCCTCTCTGGGGTGGAAATTTCTTGTAACTCCCGATGTCAAATGTTCATGAAATTGGGGCGTGTGTGGTTTAAGATGCTTGCTGTTGCTATGAATATTTTGTGCTTATGGGAAAGCTTACCCCTTCTGTGCTATATTTTCGATAATTTTCTTCAAAATTACCTCGGAGAGATTATACCACCTAATGGCCCTCCCAAGAAGTGGATTGCGCCTCGAAATTTGAGGAGTGCATCATGCCGACTTGACAAAAAGAAAAGGAAAAAGAGCATGACTATGCTGGGGCACTGTTAGCATGTACTACCCACCTCCCACTCCCCCATGGAAAGGTGTTTGCCCTTTGTCCGGTAATACTTCAGGAATCCTCGGGTGCATCCCAACATAGCTCAACGAATTTTTTATCAACCGAATGCGCTCCCCTGATGAAATGTGCCCACTCCCCTCCCAATGAAAATTCCTTCATCCACCCATCATTCATTGCTGTTCTCAACATGCAATATGTGGATCAAACCAAGGGTGTCATTTTATATACTTAAGGGTTGGTGGGCCACTGCTAGGTACATCATGGTTGATCACTCACCACCGTCCCACTGCCTTATGAAGCCAAATGGGGCCTTTGGAATTCCCCAATTCTTTGGAGCCTCATAGCTAATACATACACTGCCACTCATCACCCTCTATCAATTTCGCAACACCAAACCCCGAATCATCTCGAACGAGCATGTGCAAAACATTCAGAACAGGGTGGCTGTTACACCCCCGCTCCCTCACCCAATTGGTGGATCCACTAGGTTTCGGGTAAGTGCTTTTCTTACACAGAGATCTTATTTGGAGAAAAACTGGCCTGGAGTTACGATTTGCGGAAGAGCTGAAGGCAGTTTGTTTGAAAAAGAAACTTTTGAATACAGCATGTTGCTCACATCCTATGGATCGTTATTCTGAGTTTTTCTTAATCTGACATACCTCATTTTTCCTATTTTGACCTCTCCAACGGATAAAAATGGGCGGGCTGTATCCATCCCTGCTTCCTCTATCCAAACGACACATGCAAGACTAATTTCTCCAAAAGCACTTCACTAGAAGTATGGAAGTATATTGTTCATTGACGAACAAATCAAGACACCAGTTATGTTTCTGCTGAGGAAGTGTCGTAAAGCTGATGGAATACATTCCGTTGTCGCTAAAGCTACGCACAGTTCAAGCTTCCTTTCTTAGTTTAGTGACGTACACAAGCCGCCGAAAGACGGCTTGTGGCCAGGTGCAAAGGTTAGATGAATATTTAAACTGATGTGAATGATGAAACCACAGCTGCTTTTAGCAACCATGTGTCATATATGTATATATATACATATATTTATATATATATGTATATAAATATAAATATATATATATCTATATGAGTGGCTTATATATGCATATATATATATATATATGTACATATATAACGGGAAAATAAGCCACTCCGCGCTGGCGAGGTTAATGGGAGACCTGCAAGCAATGGCCAACAATCCATCCAGAAGGAAAAACAAACCATTAAACTTCTCACAACACCCAAGAATAGAAAACCAAATTAGGAAAAATAGAAACATTGAAAGATCTCTAATCAAATCATGAATTTTTTTATCTTCGGTAAAAATACGATTGCTCATCTCCATGGACACAATTGCTCTCTTTCTTAATCCTCTAAGTTCAGACATAGTTTAACAGGGAGGGTGTTCATCATAAGGGTGGGACCCACATTGTTGCGCCTTTCCAACGCTTCCACACAAAATAAAGCATGAATTCCAACAGGGGAAGGACTAGTAACCTGTTTATGCTATGCCCAACATACAGCATCCTGCAAATTAGCGGCCGTAGCTACTGGAGCAGCTGTGGCCAGGCAACTGAGACAACTGTGGCCGCTTAGGCGGCCGTTACCGCCAGGACGGCTGTAGCCGTTGGGAGGCCGTGGCCACAGGAGTAGCCGCGGCCGCTGAGGGGACGGTGGGTGACCTTCCGAGACCTTGACACCATTTATGGTTATCAAGGATAGGTTATCTCTGAGGCTGGCCTTCAATATTTATCGCATCCAGTGTCAATTCTCAAGGAGAATTGACACTGCTCTAACTCCCAGAGGGCTCCGTTCTTTCAAGTGACCATCCTAAAGCTCAGGAATATCCCAGTCCAGTCCTCTTTGACTCAGGTGACCTATTCATCCGCCAGGGGCTCTCTCGAACTTGCATGGGCCATTCCCAGTCCTCGACAGACCTGGTTAGCTTTCATGGAACCCTGCAGCTCCGACACAGACCTCACAAATTCTAGCAAACATCTCGAGCTCTCGGAACTCCCCATAGCTCTTAGGGGGTCCTGTTCATCCCTCAGTGTTCCTAGCAAATCTCAGGTGCAACACACTCTGGCCCGTTCTAGCTCTTTGGGGACCTCCCCAGCCCTCAACAGTCTTTTGGGCTAGCAAGGGTATTATGGCTCTGAAACTGGCTCTCAGTATTCCTTTCAAGTGTCGCTGGCCATTAGGCACTCTCTTTGGACCACAAAGGGTCGTGTTCTTCTAACAGATAACTTTTTTGAGGCTCTCGGGCATTTCAGTCCAGTCCTCTCTAGCGCTCAGTGACCAATTTCAATTGCAAGTTTTCTCCAGCTGTCGGGCTTTTCCCAGTCATTTGCAGTTTTTCTAGCTTCAAGGGCTTTCTAGCTCTGACGCTGATCTTTAGTATTCCTCACAACCATCGTTAGCCTTAGGGACTCAAGACTTTCGGTCTCAAGGGTCTATTTTAGCACTCAAGTGCCCTCTCAAACTACTTGAGACAATTCCCAGTTATTGACAGTTATTGTGATTTCAGGAACATACTGGCTCGGAGGTTGGGCCTCGGCATTCTTCACATCAATCGCCAGCCACCATGGATGAACAAACAAAAAAATGTCTCTCAGGGATCTCAAGTCATCCGTTAGAGGCCGCTCGCAACCTCAGAAAAAATTCCAATTCATTCATCTCTGTCTACCACGAGATCCTCTTCATCCTTCAGTTGCTTCTATTGCTTTCATGGTTCCATCACAGTCCTGATAGTCCTGTCTAGCTTTCATCTCGGGAGCATTTCAGGTCTGAGATGGGCCAACGCTAGTCCTCTTCAGCTCTTAGGGTCCTGTTCATCCTTCAGGGCCCTTTCAAACCCAAGGAGCATCCCAGCCGTCTCTGGCCCTCAGGCGCCCTGTGTATTCCTTATAAGCTAAGGGTCCATTCCCGTTCGGGCTCCTCTTTCCAGCTGACATTGGCAGCCCAGCTCTCGGGCGGGTCCTTTCTTGTCTTCACAGCCCTTGCCAGCCCTCAGGGTGAACGTCTTCAGGCCTCAAGGACCCTTTCCGCACAAGCTGTTAGATGCGTTTAAGTCTGTCCTCGGTTATATCTCTGCCTCCTAGGGCTGTTGCTTGGAGGGCCCCATCTGGCTCGCCAGGGGACCCTCTTTCAGGACACCCTCTGCCCGGCCAGAGTTCTCTCTTTAAAAGCTTTGGGCCTGTTTGCGCGTTGTTCGCCTGCTTGATGGCTGCAAGTTTGGCATTTTGCGTCTTAGTTTTTCACTTGTTATGTTTTCACAAATGTGGCTTTCGGCGGCATTTGAAAAAAGTCGATTTTCTCTGTCACGCCAGAGCGTGGTTTCAGTGTGGTGGGTGTGTGGGTTTGGCCCCCATCGGCCCAGAGGCCCTTCATATGGGCACTGGACTCTCTTCGACGGCCAGGGTCCTCCCGTGGCTAGGGGCAATCTGCGTCAACGCAGGGATCCTCCTTAGCGACCCAGGACCTCCTCTGCTAGGCTGGGGCCATAATTCACATATTGTACCCCTTCCATCAGGCCAGGGGACCTTGTACGTCTCGGGCCCGATCTTCCGATCCAAGGGCCCTTTCTTGACGGCCCGAGGTTCTCGCCAGCAATTGGACCCCTCCGTCGTCTTAGGGGTCTTCTTTGACCACCCAAGGCCTCTTCCATCAAGCAAGAGTCCCCTTTTAAACGCTTCGGTCCTGCCCATCAGGTCAGCGGCTCATTCATCGGTCAGGGATCCCCTGACATCACAGGGGCTCTTCATATTGGTTCGGGCCTTCTCTGTCAGCCCGAGGCCTTTTCAACTACCCGGGCCCCTCTGTCGATTTCGATTTGAACAGCAATGGCAAATATGAAGTTTTTTTAAAAAAAAAAAAAAAAAAAAAAAGAAAAACTCCTCTCGTACGTTTTGTTGCACCTAAAGATCAGCAAACGCTGAAAGTTTCATAACAAATTTCTGTATCCGTTAAAGCGTACAACAAGTCCTCCACGTCAACCTAGCGAAAGGCCCTCAACATCTTCCTGAAGGCACTCAGTTGACTCGGATCCTCTTCGTCTATCTTGGACCATTTCCGTTAGCCTGGGGCCCCTGGCCCCTCAAGGCAACCACCTAGAATGCCCCTTCCAATCATACAGGGGGAGGCGGCTGCCCCCATCACCTCCACCCTTTGGCAACGCCACTGAAATGTTCATACATGCACACATACATACGTACACACACACACACACACAGATATATATATATATATATATATATATATATATATATATATATATATATATATATATTCACGTATAGAAACCAATTATATTTATATATGTGCATATATAAATATTTATAGTAAGTCTTGATCGCCTACAAACTCCGAAGCCAGATATCGGCGGATTCAACCGCTTGTTTGGCGTTTTACCTCTCATTCACTTCGGATGAGAAATTTTTGGGATCACTAGATATCGTGGGACTCCCGGCGGATAAAGTATCCTTGAAGCGACGGAAATCCTCAGTGGCCGAAGCCGTATGCACTCGACGCAGTAACTCGCTGAGCCAAAGGCAAGCGAAAGCGGGCCTGTCAACTTACGACAGCCGCCTCGTATATGTGGCTAAAAGCCTGGTGGTATTGCCTACAACTGCCAGTCAGACCGCACTGCGATAGCGCCCGTCGACTGTCGCTTGATATTATGGTTGGCGCAGAACTCCGTTGGCTCGTAGAACATTAACCCGTCCCGTCTCGGGGTGGTCTTCAACCGCCCACCCCCTCAGGTTTTCGCCGGTAGTGAACGAACGGCGCGCGGTAGCGCACCAAAATGTGGCATGCCCTTTCCCACATCAATTTGACATGTTGTGTCAAAATTTTGAAGTCAGGTCATCTAGGGTCAACGAGTTAGTCAAGGTCAAGTGAGGCCACCTCCAAAAAAGGTCCAACAGTCGTCACGCTTTAACGGATACAGAAATTTGTTATGAAACTTTCAGCGTTTGCTGATCTTTAGGGATGCAACAAAACGTACGAGAGGAGTTTTTCTCTCTTTTTTTCGTTTTTGACTACATATAAAGCTTGCATATTTGCCCATTGCTGTTCAAATCGAAGATTCTGGCTAAAGTAAGCATTTTTTGTCAGGAAAAGTTGACTTCCAACAACGTTTCTCGCTCTGCTCTACCCATTAGAAAACTAAAATTAAAGAAAACTTGAAACCCAATTTTTTTAAATAAAAAAGGACAATTCTTATTTTTGGGGGCCAATAAATTGTGTGGCCCTGGTCGATTTCGGTGTCCTTTTCTGATTCCAAATATTTTTTTCTTCAAATATCCCCTAAAATAAACTCCCCAGAGCCAAACACATAATGTAAGTCGTGAAAAGTCGTGAAAATCTAGCCTCCCAAGTGACGCAACTTTTGGGGTGAAATTGTTTTTGGGGTGAATACGGACCCTACTCGTCGAGCGTTTTCCGATGATACCTCTTTCGTTTTCGTGCGATGCTTAGTTTGGATTTTAGAGTGGAGTTACTATCCCCCCCCCCTCCCCGAGACGGGGTGTGAGGATCTAACCGGAAAGACGGCGCGGGTGAACGTCCTGTTTATACCCCCATCTGGCTGCCCGCCACTTTGCTTCCTCTCATATCCATTCCTTTTTCTCTCCCTTGATTTCCATCATATGTCCCATAATCTCACAGCGTAGGAAATGCCCTCACAAATAAATCGAGATCCCTTCCTGGTCTTTGTTCCCGCCACGTTATTAATTCGCGATCGCATTTTTAATATGGCATTTTTCCCGCGGGTTTTCACTCCGCCTCCGCATTTATACGTCCACGGATTTTCCATACGAACTACTTCGCAGTTTCATGAAAGTAGAATTTGTGTCACCCAGCACCCACCCACCCCGCACCTACATTTCTGTTTAATCCTATCATACCTTTCTTAGCGCTCCCATTTTTTACCAGGATGCACGTAGGTGGAAATATTATGCTCTCCGTCATCAAGAAAGCCTTGCATTCTAAAAAAAAATACTGTCTCTAGCTGTTTGCATATCAGCTTATTATTTTGCAACTATTTGTTTATGGGTAGCAATTGGGAAGGTAGCATATAGTCACAACAAAATATTTAGCTTCCCACTCAGGCATTTTGTTGGCATCAATGGAATCGTGCTTTGGCGCATCCGCGCATGTTTTGTATATGCAAATCAGTTTTCCTTTGTGCCCAAGTCAAGTCAGAGGAGGGGTGGTTTGGTCTTACGCAGCAAAAACCCGTGGTCGAGAATGAGGCTTGGGAAGTGGCTGGGACGGTCCAACAATGCTAAAGCTGATGAATTGAAAGCACATTTGAAAGGCTGGCCTGTAAGGCCTCGTGCTAACCTATGTATGCATTGGAGGAAATGAACTAAGCGTTGGAGGGGAGAGCGCGAGCAGCGGCGTCGCCGGGGATTTTGCATAGGGGTGGGGAACGTGGGGGCTTTTCTCTCCATATAATGCCAAAGACGTGATGACAGCTGTCACGAATTTTGAATGAACGCGCTCCTCGTCCCCAACTTTAGCGACACACTTAAGCTCGAAGTCTTGCAAAGACAGAAAACTCCCACCTATGCTCATTGCGACGTTTTTGCATTCCATGCAGTTTTACCCGGCATTTCCTTGCAAAAGAAGATCCCGAATGCCTCTGTATCTGAAGCTATTCGGAATGTACGAAGATTCAGTACCAACGAATACATATTTGAGCATTGTATGAAGAGATCCCCGTGATCCAACGCAAGTTTTGATTGTTGCCTAAAATATCACCAGGATTTCCCTTTCCCACCATAAATAACCTTCCCATGTCCCCTACCCTCTGATGAGGAAATACCCAGCTCCAATATACAGTATTTGCATCGATGTCCTCCATCCCAATAGTTGCGGACCCAGGAACCCCAGCGGTGACGCTCTTCCTCGGCTCCTACTCCCACTCTGCTCTTACTCGGCTCTTGATCCCACTCGGCTCTTACTCGGCCCCAGGGAGGTCCTGTGAAGGAGGCCCTGGTGATTATTGAGCTCACTGCAGGCAGGACAAATATCACGAGACCCAGTGCCATTCATTTTATCATTTTACATTAGTTCATTTAAACTAATTGATTAAAATTGGGACCTACATATAATATTTTCGAAAATTTGTATTCCCTTACGCGAACTCCAGTGTTATCCTACAATCATAGCTGAAGATCTCGGGTGGGTCGAGGATCCGGAACCCCTCCCCTGACTTGGTACCATGTGAATGTTAATTTGTCATTTTTCCTATTCAATCTGAAAATAAGTTTGGAAAATAAGGACTTGGACCTGCTGGTGGAGACAGATCTACAGCCTTGCTTACAAAGCATGTGGTCATATAGCCGGCACATAATTGTTGCGTCAACCAGAGTGAACTATTTGGGTCCAGGGCTCTAGAATTTCCGATAAAGAACTGCAGAAAATGGCATCTGATGGCAAGCGAACTGATAACGACCCGTTGTATAATTTCAGTCAATTAATTCGTATATGGATACCAAGCAAACTACTTAATATGCAGCCCGAAATTTGAACGTTGCTCATTTCGTATGATGATACATGCTAATCTTTAGCTCATTATAATCAGATCATAACATAGCTCAAAAGTATTTCCGATCACCTGGATATATTTCGACGCCAAGCCGAAGTTGGTATAATTCATTCGCTTGGCATAATTCACTGCGCAATGCCTACATTTGACAATCCAAACGTAGCACTAGAGAACGTTTTAACGAATACATCATAGTTGCAAAGAATGATACTCGAAACACACAACTGGGTTACTATGTACGGGATTATCACACCAACACAGCCATCGACTCTGAATCATTTCACATTGACAATCTGAACACACGCAAAGACGTTGCCATGCTGAAAATAGTATCCATGTAAATTATAAACCGGAGACCAACGCTTATACACACACACCGTTGTAGTGTCTCGTACCACCAGCTCCATACACCATCACACCAGCACCCACCAACCATACGCAAACAATGATACGGCAACAACCACCAGTCACTGCCAATAGCGCATTCATGCTCTCTCGCATCCTGTTCCCGTGTGCAACCGAAGTGATTTGCTCTTCTGCCGTTCTCGCTTTTGTGTCCTGTCCTATTTTGTGTGTCTTACATTTTTACCTGGCCCTTGGCTGGCGACGACTATGCAGAACCGAACGTTCCGTGCATTCTTAGCCTGGTTCGTCCCGAGATGAAATTGTGCATAACCTTCATCACTGCTGAAAACGGTTTGGCGCCGGAATATATCCCAGTGATCGCAGATATTTCTGAAATATTGTACAATTTGATTATTATGAGCTGAAGATCAATACCTATCATCATACTATTTGACATAATGTTTAAGGCAGTGCAAAACAAGTCAATTCGTCTGTACTACGCTACTATAGGCCCTATCTTTGACTGCAGATGGGTTGAATAAAATCGCCTTGCATGATAAAGAATGGCTTAAGGGATAAAGAGGGAGAGCTGATTTGGTCAACATTATCAAGGCATTAGACTGCACTACCCATTACAATCCTTGGATAGTGCTTCCGTTTTCAACCTCACAGTTTTCTATGCATCGTCATAATCCAAATATTGGAATTTCAAATTATAGGTGGTGCTCAACCAAATTTGGATGACCGTAAAGCACAACCCTTTGCCCGGTTAATCACTAGTGGAGAATGACTGCAACCCACATACGGAAAGAATCAGTAGTTTGATGGCTATGGTCGGTCGATTGGGGTTCACCGGTTAGGCATTTCTAAGATATTTTTGTTTGATACGTCCTCATGTTCTGTATGTTATATATGCATTATATAAGTCCTCAAGCTCAGGAGGTGCATTGGTACTAAGTTGTACTCATCATTTTGTTCGGAAGTCAAAAATCGTAATTTGTTTCATAGCAGTCAAGTGAGCCCATGGCGTCGAACTATCTCGCTAACTGCTTTAAGATATATTCAATTTTTAAGCTAGCTGCTGCGTTTTGTCCCTTTCGACATCGCACTTGCGACAAACCGCGGTGTGATTAGTTACGGCGAGTCGGTTTGCTTTCCGATTTCCTCAGCTATCTGAAGATGTGGATGTTCCGCTGAATGTAAACCATTTCCAACTTACAGCTCCCACGGCGTGCTAAATTTGGTATCACTGGCGAGGGGATGGGAAGGCAGATGACTTACTACTGGGACGTTTTCCCCACAGCTACTATGTCGGTGAAGACCAGGATGCTTGTTATCATAAATTTGCTCGTCTGACTTTATCATTGGTTTCCTCTTCGGTCGAGCCCGGGCTGGAAACACAATCTGAATATATTTGGTGCTTTGTGCAGTTAAAACTAATTGTGACAATCCAACTTGTTTGGTAGCTATTCCTGGCCAAGCGCAGAAATGCCATGCATTTTTGGATTAACATCATCTCTCTTTTCAAATACTTGAAAATGTAAAGAGCTATTCAGTTTATTCATATTCGTACGCTTTTCATTTGTTGAGAAGTTTGCTCGCCATGCAGTGACATGGGTGGAAATGTTGTCCAGCAAAAAGATTCGATCAAGAAGTGTGCCCAGTCTCGAACATCCAGTGATCGTGCACTTAAAAAGCGTACCAAAGGCACCGCCCTAGATACGTTGGCATTTTTGTTCAAGGCATTCCTCTTAAATGCTACGGACTCGTACTTGGTGATGTCACGGTGATTTGTGCTGCAGAAATCAAGATTTGACGTGTGTAAGGTTTTTTTACGGTTGTTTGATCAATACTGAATTTCTAGTTTCTTTTAGTTCATCGCTTTTTATTTTACATTCTGACGTACAAAATAAAACGCAACGCTGTGGTAGGTGTCTGCACAAAGATACAAATACTTACATCTGCGTGGGTAACAAAAAAGGAAAAGAAAGCTCCTGGCGTAGCTGGTGGACTTTGGACAACTTCCGGCAGATCATTTATTCCAATCTTATCACGTTCCCCGCAGCCTGTGAGCCATTCTTGAATGGTTCTGGAATGGAGCCACGTTTCTCTGCACTGACACACGTTTTCGGTGCTAAACATTATTGTTTCGACATGCTCCCCTATCTATGGTGACTACGTTATTTTGGAGAAAGCTCTAATTAGTTGTGCACAAATTAGCTATCTCACAAACTTTGATTGCCATTGTGAACACTTAGGATAGCATTAGTGCCCCTTCAAAGGTTTTGTTTATCATTGTCAAAATTCCGACGCCACGAGTGCGAGGGATCGATTTAGATGAGAGAAAAGGGCTTTTCTCCCACGGTTTCGCTCGATTAGGGATGACTGGCACGCTGACTGCCTCCCCCCACCCCCACCCCCAGCTGATCCACCCATCCCGGCTGCCAACGGCCACTGTGGCAAAATGGCCTGGGTCTGCACCAAAGCAACTTTGCATTTATGTCACGTACATCGTTCACTTGTCTACTCCCAGCTTCTACGTCATTGCTGCGTCACAATGGTGAGGGCAGATAAGAATTTACGTTCGGGAATAGCGAAGGCGAGTATGAACGCCACTCTCCATATATCAGGGCTTTTATATACGTCACTATTCGTGCAGGAAAAATAACGTTGCAGTCGGGTGAGACGGGAGGTTTCCTCCGTAAGAAGTTTAAGGCACTCAGATGATAAAGACAGTGGAAGATTGAGATATAGGAAGGGGTAATGTTCAAGGCCAACCGTGCTTTGTGTGAGGTGAAAAGGAGTTCGCGTATGCGCCAGGCAAAAGACCCGAAGAAAAGGCTAAGAACCGCTTGTCTAGGGCAGGACCCCACCCGACACCGGGCCCTAGAGACTAGGTCGTGCCGCGCCGGTGTACGTCGCCCAGCAGCCGCAGCGCCACATGCCAGTAGGCCGCTCAGCTGAGACACGACCTGCACAGAGCACACGATGGCCGACGTGGCCAGGTGAGGGCAGAGCACGCCCGACGGACCACTGAGGTGGCGTGCACGTCCAGCTGGCGCCACCGGTCGGCGCCACACTCACCTGGGTCGCAGCGGCTGTGGCCGGCCATGTGGTGGTGACGCCGTGACGTGTGACGCGTGACGTGTGACGCGCCCTGAGCGACGCCCGGCCGCGTCCAGGCGCGCCAGCCGCCCACCAGCGCGCTGAGACGGCCCACCGCCCAGCCGATCAATAGCCGCGCGGGCCGCGCAACAGGTGGTGCGGTGCAGCCGATCAATGCACCAGCAGGCGGTCAGTCTACCGATCCCGGCTCCCGCCAGCGTATCGCTGCCGGCTCCCGTCAGTCTACCGCTGGTCTGCCAGTCTACCGATCCCGGCTCCCGCCAGCGTATCGCTGCCGGCTCCCGTCAGTCTACCGCTGGTCTGCCTGTCTACCGATCCCGGCTCCCGCCAGCGTATCGCTGCCGGCTCCCGTCAGTCTACCGCTGGTCTGCCAGTCTACCGATCCCGGCTCCCGCCAGCGCACCGCTCCCGGCTCTCATCAGTCTACCGCTGGTCTGCCTGTCTACCGATCTCGGCTCCCGCCAGCGCACCGCTCCCGGCTCTCATCAGTCTACCGCTGGTCTGCCAGTCTACCGATCCCGGCTCCCGCCAGCGCACCGCTCCCGGCTCTCATCAGTCTACCGCTGGTCTGCCTGTCTACCGATCTCGGCTCCCGTCAGTTTATCGCTCCCGGCTCTCATTAGTCTACTGCTGGTCTGCCAGTCTACCGACGCCGAATCCGTTGGTCTTCTCATCCCATCTGCCGCCATTCTGCCGATTCCGGCTCCGAACGTACTGCATCATCATCACAATCCTAAAACTAAGTACACAGTCAGCAGTGACGCATTATTAATAATCCGACGCCAGAATATATATATATATATATATATATATATATATATATATATATATATATATATATATATATATTATATGTATCAATGAACTCCATGATGGTCCATTGGTATATTCTAGATAGGATTCAACCCCACCCTCCCATTTTGGCTTGGCTCCCCACTCCCTCCACACATTTTTAATTTTTAGCATGGGGCCGAAGGAGTGGGTCCCCCAATCCACTTATACTCACCCATTTCGTGTATCCACCCAATAATGTTCAGAAATAAACGGCACTGATGTACCCTTGGGTATTGTGCAAAGAAGTAGATGTTACAATCCGTGATTGGGTTAAGAACAACCTGAAAAAAAATGTCTTGCCGTAGCCACTGATCGCACTGGTCATTATGCATGTTGAGTTATTTGTGCATGCATATTAGCTAAGTGTCACCAAGTACAAAAACCAGGGATGCGGAGCCGGGAAAATCTTGGACGGCTCCGGCTCCGACTCCGGCTCCGGGGAAGCATCCCGGCTCCGGCTCCGTCTCCGGCTCCGGCTCCGAGTAGTATGTCCCGGCGGCTCCGGCTCCGGCTCCGGGCAAAATGTACCGGCTCCGGCGGCTCCGGCTCCGGCTCCGGCTCCGTCCATCCCAAACGTGATCGATCCATTAACCCGCGCCGTCTTTCCGGTCAGATTCTCACACCCCGTCTCGGGGGGGGGGGGCGGTTAGTAACCCCCATTAAAATCCAAACTAAGCATCGCACGAAAACGAAAGAGGTGTCATCGGAAAGCGCTCGACGAGTAGGGTCCAGGTCCACCCCCCAAAACAAGTTCCCCCTAAAATTGACGTCACTAGGGAGCTAGATTTTCACGACTTTTCATGACTTATCTAATGTTTTTGGCTTTGGGGAGTTCATTTTGTGGATATATGAAAACATTTGTATTTGGAACGAGAAAAAGACAGCGAAATCGACCAGGACTTTAATTTCCCTCCACCCCCAAAAAAAATAAAACATTTTTTTCTCTCAAAATTTCAAATTTTACGTTTTCAAGTTTTCTTTAATTTTCCTTTTCCAATGGGTGGAGCAGACCAAGAAACGTTGTTGGAAGTCAACTTGCTCTAACACAAAATGCTTACTTTAGCCAGAATCCTCTATTTAAAGTGCAATTTGGGAAATACGCAAAATTTATATGTAGTCAAAAAGGAAAAAAACGGAAAAATTCCACTTGTACGTTTTGTTAAGTTTCATTAGAATATCTGTATCCGTTAAAGCGTGACGACTGGTTGAACGTTTTTGGAGGTGACCTCACTTGACCGTGACCAACTCGTTGACCCTAAATGACTTGACTTCAAAATTTCGAATCAGCGTGCCAAATTGATGTGGGAAAAGGTATGCCAAATTTGGGCGCGTTGCCGCGCGTCGTTCGTCCACTATCCGCGAAACATCTGAGGGGGGGGGGGCTGAAGACCCCCAAGACGGGTTAACGGGACGGGAACACGCGCCCTGGAGGGCCTCTGAAAATAACGCGCACTGGAGGGGGTGGGGCGGATTCCGCCCCCTAAGATCTCAGCTCCTATGAAGGCTAGAGCAACGAAATTCACAGGGTGGATGGGCACGATAGTGAACTCTGTTGTGTGCAAAGGTATTGACCTTAGGTCAATATCTTCAAGGCCAAATGAGGCCAAAATATCAAACATTTCTGGTTTTGCGTGGCTTGGCTTGTCATTGTTATGGATCCCTGTGATTGTGTTTAAATGCTCCAGAATTGGCATTAATGATGTTTTGGACATTACTAATGATGCAATACAGATGCCAGATCCGCCATTTGACCTCAGGTCACCTATATAGGAGCACTTTAGCAGGTCATTACCTGCTCCAGTTACCGGAACCGGGCTGCCCACCCGACTGCTCCGTTGGGCGGTTCGGCATAATCGGCTTCGCAAAGAAAGGAGTGAAATACATGAATAAAGTATGGTAACGCTTTGGCACACAATGACAAACAGTAGATTTCGGGATGTGTAGGGAGTAACATGTAAAGTGGCATCAATCGCACGACAGTCATTTGCATTTATGACACATTCCAGTTGACCAAGTTTGATTGCATTAGCCTGTCATGAACTTGACCTGACTTGACCTTGGCGACCTAACATGACTTTTAAATTATATAGTATAACAATATGGATCACACAAGTCGCTAGTGTTGTCAAGAACACTTCCCTTTTGCCAATATACGGGAAGCGCATCAGCGCCGATTTTTGTGGTCTGGCGCTGCGAATTGTTTTTTACTTTAACGGACCCTAACTTGAAAACTTTTCGGCCGATTTTTCTTCTTGCTTTAAACAATGTGCCGGTCATTTTTAAGCAGGTACACAAAAATTTGGCGTATATCGGCCGGTACAATATGGAGTTATGTACGAAAAATCGGAGGGGTTGGCAGATTTCGCCATTTCCCCCTCCAGGGCGTGTGGCAACCTGTCATGAACGTGACCGGACTTGACCTCGGTGACTTGGCATGACTTTGAAACAATGTGGCATGACAATGCACATCAAACAAGTCGCTGGTTTTGCCAAGAACACTTCCTTTTTGCTAATTTGTGGGAAGCGCATCACCGCCGATATTTGTGGTCTGACGCGGAGGAATTTTTCGACTTTATTGACCCCTAATTAGAAAAATTGTCAGTCGATTTTCATTTTTCTTACTTTAAACAACGCGCCGGACGTTTATTAGCAGGTACACAAACAATGGCGTATATCGGCCGGTAAAATTTGGAGTTATCTACGGAAAACCGAAGGGGTGGGCGGATTACGCCACCCCCTCTAGGGCGCATGTTATGTAAGAGCTAGGGGATGTTAAAAAAAGTTAGTCGCGACCACTCAGAGGCGCAAACTTCAGACAATTAAAAGAAATTTTCCCATATAAACCCTGTATCTATCTTTAAATAAACAACCACCCCCGCCCAAATCACTTTTCGGTGTTATGCCCTCGTAAACTGACGCCCGCTTCGTGCCGTATTGGGGTAATCAGAAGAGGGGAGACTCGAATCAACAGCACTGTTCATCCCGTGAACGGTCCAAGGAACACCATTGTTGTAAATTGTAATGTTTGACCTCATCTCTAACAAGGTACAACCCATTGATGATGGAAACAATGAACTTAACTAAACTAAACATTATTGCATTGATTACTGAGGCTAGAATATGGTTATTGGTTCTTCTACCATTGTTTGATGATATTTCTACATGCTACTCGTATTTAAACATTTTTCTTTTAAAAATGCGTTTTCATGCCATACCATACCATACTAGGTATAATGTGTTCATTTCACGTTTGCTAATTTTGTTTAATTTACACCTCTTTCGGAGTCGGAGCCGCCCTGCTTTTCACGGCTCCGGCTCTGACTCCGGCTCCGAGTAAAATGTCCGGTGGCTCCGGCTCCGGGCAATATGTTCCGGCTCAGGCGGCTCCGGCTCCGGCTTCGGCTCCGGCTCCGCATCCCTGACAAAAACGATGGCTAATAAATTGTCAACAAGCAGCCGAAAGGGGTGGACTTCTGTAGCATCAACGTCACAGCCAAGAGGGGTATGTTCGTGTGGCATTAGCGCCACAGACCCCATGAGATCCTGGACATACCTCCCAACTCCCCCAAAAGAAAACACGTACTCGGGCAGGAACCCGAACCTCCACAACACCGAAGCGGTCTTAACCTTCACAAGTTATAGCCTCCACAGCTCAAAGCTCCAAAGATTCAATAACGCCATAATTTCCGAGAAGAATCACTTTAACTATCTATCGCTAGGTAGCAGCACAATCTAGGCCTTATCACAACGAAGAGGGAAGTAATTACATGCGATTGAACGTTGAAGCATAGGAACCTAAACAAACCTAACCCTAACCTAACCGTACCTAACCTAATCTAGCCTAACCTAACCTAACCAAACCTAACCTAACCTAACCTAGCGCAACCTAACCTACCCTAACTTAACCAAACGTAAACTAGCACAATACCCAGACCGTACTGCCACCTAGCAATAGCTGACTGAAGTGATGCTTCTAGCTAACTATGAAATTCTTGAATTGTGGAGGTTGTGAGCCGTGGAGGTTACGACCGCTTCGGAATTATGGAGGTTGTGAACTGTGGAGGTTATGACTGCTTCGAGTCGTAGAGGTGAACTATGGAGGTTTTGACCGCTCCAGAGGCGTGGAGGTTGTGAGCTGTGGAGGTTATGACCGCTTCGGAGTTGTGGAGGTTCTTAACTGTGGAGGTTGCAACCGCTTCAGGTAGGTTGAATTTGTGAAGGTTATGAACTGTCGAGGTTGACCTGTGGAGTTTATGATACACCTCCGTTGAAGAACGCACTGGGAGGGCTCGCCCGCATGATCGTATGCCTGCAGTTATTGGCGGGGCTCAGCCGGGAATTGAATGGGCTCCGGACTCTCCAATGAGAAGGTAGCTCCTCCTATCTGACAAAAAATGGTCGCAACTGCATCGGCCTCACACCATCTGCCCGACTCAAGTCATGCGCCGCGAAGTGACCTGCATCGGCTCCACGCCGTATTTCCTGCTCACAAGATTCATGCGTCGCGAGGTGACCCGCACCGGCCTCACACCGTCTGCCCCGCTCAAAACTCATGCGCCGCGAGGGGCACCGCAACACGTCCAAGGTCACGCGGCGGTGGCGCCGCCCCTCGTATATCTTGCAATCGCGACAAGTGACGTCCACTTAGTCCAAGGTCATGCGGGATGACGCCGACATGGTGACACGCCGGATTTGCTCGCCGATACTGTCGGGCGTCCCACGGCAGACTGATAGTCGTCTGCCTCCATACCGACGCAAGACACCACCACTAAGAACACAATTCCCTCCCCCCCCCCCAGACACTGACAGCCACACACGTGCCACGTGGTCGTGGCAGAAGGCCAAGGGGCACGTCCCCTTCCCCACCTATCGGACACTTCAGGCAACAAGTGTCCTCATAGGCGTTCTATAGACAGAATTAACTGTAAAAGTGGCTTCCACGAACACTTCATTCTCGACACCATCTCCGCCTTAATGCTCCCCTATCCCCGACTGGAAAGCAGAAACCACATTCGCAATGTGTACATCGAAGAAGTCTAACAATGAGTAAGGATACAGTCTACCTGAGTAACTTGCATATCACGTCAACAAAAGCTGAAGTTAGCTGAAACGATATAAATGACCACGAATGACAGAACGACTTTCAATTGCATTATTACATTGATGTCCCAAGATCTGAAAGGAAATTATCACAAAATTAATTAGAGAGTTGAAAAATCAGTGCGGTAACAAGAGTGTAAGGTAAGAATCGGACCTTATGGAATCTATATTTATCTCATGGCAGGTATCTCAGGTCAGGTCGCAATGGGCGCCGTATAATCACTGCAGTTGATGCACCAAAAAACCCTAATAACTAACAGGTCGGGTCTCACATCTCCCAAAATGTACAGGTCAATCATGTGGAGCATACTTTGTTCCCGTGGCTTGCGCCTCACACTCCTGAACGACTGAATGTCAGGATCTTCATATAGCCGTCTTCCGCGGAACATAATTCCATAACTGACCTCTAGACTTCTGCCATTCGTGGGCAACACTTGCAAGACCAAGCCGGACTCGGAACACGCGCTCTCCTGTCGTTCACGCTACGTCACTTCTCGATCGACTCGCACACGGAGCGCTTGTGCCCGTACCGACGACTCGCTTGAGCACGGTGCAATCAGGTCTGTTTTGCTGCCTCAACCAGTAATATGTTTTACCTGTTCGTTCACATGATGGCCAGCTCGATATGAAGTTGGATATACTGAATGTCAGACGCGTTGCAGCATATGGTGCAAATGCAACTTAAATAGGGGAAAACATACCCAAACATTTTAGCTGGAAGATGGCTGAAACATTTCGGTAAGCGCACCGGAAATTCGACACGATCTAACGCCATGCCATGCCCTTACTGAATAATGACCGAACCGACTCAGGTGGGAGAGGATAACCATTTTGGGGAACAGGTAGCTGATTTATTTGGCCGGAGGGTGAGATATTTGGTGCAGCAACCAATATGTGTACTTCGCTCACAGAAAAGAATAACCTACTGGACTTTATTCAACACGTGACTATATAGGCGAAGGAACCTACGGAGGGGATAGACAAGACGGGGACGTCCATGGTCTCCTACGTTTGTGGCAACAAATAGCTCCTTGTGCATGGAGCTGTTTTTTTTTTAATGCACTGGTAGCAGGCTGGAAAATGTTAATCGACAAGTTAAGGCTAATGGCTATGACTCATAACTGTTACAGCAAAATGACGCTGACTGAGCTCTACACGTGCCACCGGCGTTCCCACGCCCACGAGAGCCACCGGAATTTGCGCTGTGTGTGTGAAATGGTGCTGCAATTCGCCTTTGGCTATTTCTAGCATGAATCGCCAAGGCTTGTCGAGATGACTCGCATGTAGCTGCCTGGCAGCGCCCGACCTTCAAGCGTGCCCTTGAATGGCCAGTCAACATCGCTGGGGGCTGCACGGCCGGCCAGTGATCGGGAGAGGCGTCCGACGAGTGCGGCCGCGAAACGGGCAGCTCGCTTGTGCTCCCAGGAAGGCGGGTAGCGCAGTGTGCGGCGGAGCACAGACAGCCACCGGCATGCTCGGCACCATTCTGTCGGTGCTGTGGTCAGCGGTCTCCTGGCTGCTGAGTCCAGTGCCACTAGCCGTGTTGACGCTGACACTCGGGTATGTGTACTACTTTTTGACCAGGAATTATGATTTCTGGCCTTCTAGAGGTGTACCCGGCCCAAAGCCGTGCCTTCCCTGGGGTCAAGAGTTCGGGGCGCCTTTCTTAGTGCCGTTCATGGATTTCGAGGACTGGATGTACAACAAGCAGGGCGGCAAGAAGTACTGCGGGTACGTGGAGATACGCCGTCCCGTGCTGTACGTGGGCGATTTAGATCTGATCCAAGCCATAACCGTCAAGGACTTCGAACACTTCACTGACAGGCGCGATCTGGTGGCCAGTGAGGACTTCGCTGAGATGCTGACCGTGGTCAACGGGAAAAAGTGGAAGACTACACGTACTGTCATGACGCCCACCTTCTCTTCCAGCAAGCTGAAGGCGATGCATCAGCTGTGCTTGGATAACGCGGCCAATCTCAGTGCATTCATACGTGAGGAGATGGAACAAAAAGGTGAAATCGAGCTGAAAGATTCGTTCGGTCGCTTTACTATAGACAACATCGCGTCCTGCGCTTTCGGTGTCAACTGCAACTCGTTCAAAGATCCGAACACGGAATTTGCAACGCAAGCCGCAAAACTGTTTGAACCGCCCAATCTGTACGGTTCCTTCAGGTTAGTCGCACTGTTGTTGTTGCCAAGTTTGCTAGTCTTCAAACTTCCAGACCCCGCCAGGGCATGCACCGACTTCTTTCTACGTGTGGTCGACAAGACAATCAGCCTCCGCGAGACGAACGGCACATCGCGACGGGACTTCCTCCAGCTGCTCTTGGAGACCAGAGACAAGGAGGGCAACCGCGTGCTGACCAACAAGAGCATCGTCATACAGGCAGTTATGTTCTTCGTGGTCGGCTATGAGACGACCGCCACGCTGTTGACATTCGCCGCCTTCTCGCTAGCTCGCAATCCCGACTGTCAGCGCGCCGCCCACCAGCAGATCGACGACATACTCGAGAAGCACGGTGGCCAGCTGACGTACGAAGCCATCTCCGACATGACCTACGTGGACCGTGTGCTGAGCGAGACGCTGCGACTGTACCCGACAGTGTTCCGGCTGGAGCGCCAGTGCAGCAAGGACTACGTCCTGCCCGGCACCGACGTGCACATCCCCGTCGGCACCCTCGTGCAGATGCCCGTGCTGGCGATCCACCGCGATCCGGACATCTACCCGGATCCGCTCAAGTTCGACCCGGACCGCTTCCTGCCCGAGCAGAAGGAGCGGCGCCACCCGTGCGCCTACCTGCCATTCGGCAGCGGGCCGCGCAACTGCATCGCCAGGCGGTTCGCGCTGTTCGAGGCGAAGGTGGCACTGGTGGCCATACTCAGAGAGAACGAGTTGCAGCCGAGCCCACGCACGCCGCCGCAGCCAATGCCGGTGAAGCCCAACGCGTTCCTGCTCAGCCCGAAAAAGGGCTGCTCGTTCATCAAAGCGGTGCCCCGCAGCGAAAATTAGGCCGCAGGGTGCAGGGGTCGAGTGGAGAAACTACCACGGTGAGTAGTTGTGGTCAGCACAATGTAATCGCCGCTAGCCCGGGGGTGGACCCAGTAACCTAGATGGGGGATAAAGATATCCGGTTTCGAAAAGCTCATCAGATTTGAACAACTAGCAATCTTTCGGTCTACTTGACAATATTTCCACAATGCAGTATTCGCTTATTTCGAGAGAATGCCATTTTGTGGCAACATTTCGCAAAAACTCTGCCCCTTGGAGGGACATAGTCCAGTCCCCCTGTATCCGCCACTTAGTAAACTACGCATCGCATTAGTCTCAAATGATGAGAACGCTTAACCCGTCCCGTCTCGGGGGGTCTTCAACCGCCCCCTCAGGTTTTTCGCGGATAGTGGACGAACGGCGCGCGGCAGCCCGCCCACATTTTGCATACCTTTTCCCACATCAATTTGGCACGCTGATTCGAAATTTAGAAGTCAAGTCATCTAGGGTCAACGAGTTAGTCACGGTCAAGTGGGTCACCTCCAAAAAAGTTCAACCAGTCGTCACGCTTTAACGGATAAAGATATTTCAATGAAACTTTCAGCGTTTGCTTATCTTTGGGGATGCAACAAAACGTACGAGTGGAAATGTTCATTTTTTTCAGTTTTTAACTACATATAAATTTAGCGTGTTTGCCAAATTGAAGTTCAAATAGAGGATTCAGGCTAAAGTAAGCATTTTTTAAAGCAAGTTGACTTCCAACAACGTTTCTCGGTCTTCTCTACCCATTGGAAAAGGAAAATTAAAAAAAGCGTGAAAACTCAATTTTGAAATGTCCAAAAAATATAATTATTTTTGGGGGGCCTAAAAAGTATAGCCCTGGTCGATTTCGCTGTCCTATTCTGATTCCAAATAAATTGTTTTTTCAGACATCCCCAAAATGAACTCCCCAGAGCCAAAAACATAATGTAAGTCGTGAAAAATCGTGAAAAATCTAGCCCACCCTGGTGACGTCACTTTCAGGGGGACGTTGTTTTGGGGGTCGACCCGAACCCTACTCGTCGAGCGCTTTCCGATGACACCTCTTTCGTTTTCGTGCGGCTCATAGTTTGGATTTTAGAGGGGATTACTAACCGCCCCCCCCCCGAGACGGGGTGTGAGGGTTTGGGGCGGGGATGGCCGAGTGGTTAAGGTGTCGGGCTATGGGTACCAGAGGTCCCCGGTTCGACTCTAGCGCCACTCAGGACATTTCTCAATCCCGCGGCCCACCGGCGAAACAGTGTGGGGGCGCCATTAGCCGTGAATGTGCATAAAGTGTGTCGTGAACCAACCAATAAACAACAAAGGGGTGTGAGGATTTGACCGGAAAGGGTTAAAAAATGTTCTGACCTCTAGAAACTTCATTTATTTCAAGCGTAGTTTACTTCACACATTCCGATTCAAATTTTACATTGCTGCAGATATCCATCCTAACGGCTGTTGACAGAGTCCATAGAGTTCCGCATTGAATGCAATACAAGATATGGTCGGTAAGTTATGTAGGAACAAGGAACACGTTTTTTTTAAAAGTATGTGCTATGAGGTATGAGAAGGGAGATGTTGCGGTGACTTAGGTAAGCATAAACCTATGAAGGTAGTATTGGTGGCCACGGACAGTTTTTAAAGGTGGGCAAATTAAGCATCGTTTTCCCAAGCGTGAATATTATCATATGTTGCCGATGTCAGAGTGCCCGAGACATTTTTGGACTGAATATGACCTCAAATATATCCCAACTATATGCATTCCTGGATGAAAGGCTATCCTCTTTCAGCCTGACATGAATTCGCAAAGGGCATACACCTTGTTGCACCTTGCTTACCTCGCGGACGTGAAAACCAATCAGATTGCGGTTGCCCACATTGCCAATAAGGTTCACAGATTTGGAGTGCACTTGTTGCATACTATGATTTAGAAGGAATGCAATTCAAACAAGGACAGCAGATACAAAAGGACATTTACATGGCTTCCTTTCAAATATGTGTGTCTGGTAAGCTTATCAAGGGATGTAAATAGTTCATATATTACCTACCGAGCATTTTAAGCTATAATTTAAGTAGACCAAGATATTTGTAGGTGGTGCTGCCGCCTAGCGGAGCGCCTATACTGCCGTCTGACGTGGGGACCGTATCTGAAGTAACAATCACGCCCTCTTCCAAATTCCGCCGCTTAGTGTTTGCATATTTGCGCACGGGTCTTTTGGCGTATACCTATCGTCTCTGATGATTAATAATAGGCTTATCGTTTTATTACAGTTGCTCTTGCTAGTGCTAGTTCTGGTGTCTCCATCGTCGCGGCAGGTTCAGACCAATATAGAACACTTAACTTCAGTGTACTTCTCTTGTTCGAAAGTCCCTCAGAAACTTTCGAACAAGAGAAGAGCGGCCAACACGAAAGTGAGACAAGGATAAAACTATATAACTACTGAAGATTATACAAAAAGGGTTCGATTCAGAGTTACAGCAACCAGAGATTTGTACTCACCAGTACCCGTCCATTTAGTTAGCACAAAACATTAGTGAGTTATAAACATTAGCAGTGGTGACGGTGCGGGTTAGGCGGGGCGGCGCCCGACAGATCGGGTCCATGCCCCAGCACCATTTCGGCTTCGGGGACAAGCTCTCCCCAAAAAGTATGAAAGATTCCACAGCTGGACGTCATCAGGATTTTGAAATGATGGTGGAGGTACCGATTCAGGAATGTCACGAGGAAATTAAGTTGAAAGAGGTGATAAGATGTGATTCGGGATATGTCCCGATGGCCTAGGAATATCCAAGCGGATTTTTACAGATGAGATGGGTCAATTTAGGTGATGTCACTCGGAATTTGTGTGGAGAGTGGCGGCAGGGTCGACCCAGAGACGTTTCCATGATTTCAAGACCCCAGCTTTTGTCACAGAGGATGGAGTGCCAATACAAATATTTAATCATGAGTTTGACTATATTGGGTGATGGCAGAGCCAATTTAGGCTTTTTCCAGGGTTCTGTGGCGCGGAGAAGGTGTTTTCTTAATGAGGCTGTAGTGGCGTCGTCAAAGTATGCACAGGAATACGTGGGGCATTAACCACACCACCAACTAGTTGGCACAGTATTTAAGGTGACATCATAACGATGTATTGTGGTAGTCTTGTCCAAGTTTTCCATTGCTTAATACAGCCAATGCCTGTGATTAAGTTGTGATCATCTGCATGCAACTCAGATATCCCACCACACTCTTGAGATGCAATCATGGCGCGGTTTCTTCAAGGCTTGGCATGGCCTCGAAACTGACTGAAAACTACTTTTACACTACACAGTTCGTTACTGGTTTTACGTCACATCGACCGTTGAATCATACAGTGTCGCCAATCTCTCACGCCGATTGGTCGCGGGCGGAGAGTAGCGACAGGCGAGACTCGAACCCACAGCCTTTCGATTGTGAGACGGGCCACTTACCCCTGGGCTACTCGTCCCCTCCGCTACACCGCCAGCGTGGTGTAGCGTCCCCAGTGTGATATAACGTCCTCAGTGTGATATAACGTCCTCAGTGTGATGTAGCACCTCCAGCGTAATGTAGCGTCTCTAGTGTGATGTAGCATCCCCAGTGTGGTGTAGTGTGCCTAGTGTGGTGTAGCGTCCCTAGTGTAGTGCAGCGTCCCTAGTGTGGTGTAGCATCCACAGTGTGGTGTAGCGTCCAGTGTGGTGTAGCGTCCACAGTGTGGTGTGGTGTACCTAGTGTGGTGTAGCGTCCATAGTGTAGTGTAGTGTGGCATCCACAGTGCGGTGTAGCGACCCCGGTGTGGCGTAGCGTCCCCGGTGTGGCGTAGCGTCCCCAGTGTGGTGTAGCTCCCCAGTGTGGCGTAGCGTCCCCAGTTTAATGTGGTGTCCGCCAGCGTTTCCCGGTGTTCCCTATTATAATGAAATGTCATTAGTGTGTGCTGCGCTCTTTTCCGGAGGTGTACTGGGGTCCAATGCGATGTCAGATGGGTATGCATTCCTCACTTGTTTTGGGATGTGGTGTCGTCCAGTGTAGTGCAGTGCAGTAGTGTGTGTCGCCGGCGCGACACCAGCTGTCAACACAGCAGCATGCGGCCACCGTCACTACGTAGTGTCCGCCGGCGTCTGTTACGTAGTGTCTGCCGCGTAGTATCTGTTGGCGGCGCACTGCCAGCTGTCGGCACAGCATGGAGCCGCACTGCCAGCAGCCGCCGTCGTTCGCGTGGAACCCCCACCGAACGCCTCTGTGAAGCTGAGCAGTATTTCAGGCAGGCGTAGAAAAAATGCATTCAGAAAAACTATATATTTCGATTCATTCCGAGCGGCATACAGACTTGTGTCGATATGTGATTAGTGCACACTCTATAGAGATATTGCTGACCAGTTATCGATGAAAGCGACAAAACAGTCGATAGATCACGGATCCAGATGACCACTTTCGGCACGTCAGGTGAAACCAGCCCAACAGTCGTGCCGCCAGCAATGCAAGGCTTCGCGACACGAAAACTAAAGCTAGTTGTCAGTATATCAGCTGATGCCATGTTCACAACACCGACAGACAGCAACTTGCCACCTTTAAACCAGGTAATAATCTGCCCATAATCTGCCCACAACGCAAAGCAGCAATGCTAAAACAACTTCGTTTCATCTGTTCCGTTTCCATAGCTAGTTTCTGATAGCTATTATGGAAAATTGAACAGGTCAATGGACGCTAGGAGGTGCTGCTACTGATGGTGCATGACATCTGCAATTCAGTTGTGCCTTCGTGTGACCTACCAGTATTTGAAAGACGAGCACTCGTCTTTCAGACAAGCACGATCATCCCAAACTGGTTCGCTACTATATAAAAATCTCTTTGGTAAGCTCTGACCATTTCGAGTTCACGGGATGAAGGAGATGGATAAAGCAGTGCAGAGATGTACCCAGCAAGTGGAGTGGGTTGGGCATGATGAATGGGCATGGTCTGTGATCATCCTACATTGGATTATCACAGGAATTGCCAAATACATATGCACCACATCCCATATCACCCATTTCATAAGTACCGGTAAACGAGAGGGTCATTCACAGCAATGCCGAAAATACCTCGCGTGAACACAAGAACATGGAAACGAACGCTGAACCCAGTGGAAGATCTGAACGTGTAGACAGCCGAACACCGCAAAACTTAACGGCTACAGAGACACCTGTCGTCTTGCTGTTGCAGCACCAATCCAGAGAGGCGCCGCCTGATCAGCAGAGCACAGCAATGCTTGTCGTCTTGCTGTTGCAGCACCAGTCCAGACAGGCGCCGCATAATCAGTGCAACACAGGGGCACCTATGTTGCTACCCACCACCAGTGCAAAGTAAGCAGCAATACAAAAGAAAAGAGCAGCCAGATCTGACGCATTGACTGATGGCGCCCGGACCTGGCAGACACCGACTGCAGGGACCAACTGCGGCAAAAACGGTCGGCTGGTGCCGACCCGAGCTGCGCCCCACCACACAGTCACACGTCAGGATCGCCCACGGCAGCCCGACCGTGGCAACGTCACTGCACTCCGAGGTATTCATATCTGAGGAGGGCGGAAACGCCATCAGTTCTCGTAACTCGGCGCACATCCAGTAGCGTCGAGGAGAAGCACCTTGCATGGCAGTCATGCATTAGCAGAAAGGGTTCGCCAAGTGGTGGGAGCCAACCAGAGGCGAAATATTCATACAATTTGCACACAAGGTACCACAAACCATCACCTAATGTCGAGTGTAATGGGTTAAAACAAGCACACATGGCAAACAACGCAAAAAAACGCGTTTGTACTTACATAAAATCGCGCTGGCGTGGTCGGTCACCAGATCGTGCCCATCCTTCGAATGGAAAAAACGGTGACGAAGATAAGCATCATTATAAACATAGCGCAACAAACAAAATGGCATGCACGGGGAGAAGTAGCTGGCGTTGTTAGAAAGTTACACGTGCTAACACCCACGCCGTGCATAACGCATCAAACGCACCAGACTGTCAAAGAAGACCAATGTTCAGACCCTGTTGTTGTTTGTTTATTGGGTTGTTCACGACGCACTTTATGCACATGCACGGCCAATGGCGCCGCCCACACTGTTTCGTCGGTGGGCTGCGCGATTGAGAAATGTCCCGAGCAGCGCCAGTGTTGAACCCGGGACCTTTGGTACCCAGAGTTAGCCATTAGCCACTCGGCCATCTCCGTCCAAATGTTTAGACCCTGGTACGGGTCAGATGACAACTACCACCCATGGGAGGAACTTTCGATCTCTTTGAAAACGTCCCATATGTCTGGATAATTTCCACCCTCAACCACTAAGCACACGGGAATCCAGCATATCAAATCATATCGCGGCCCACCGGCGAAACAGTGTGGGCGGCGCCATTAGCCGTGGATGTGCATAAAGCGCGCCGTCAACCACCCAATAAACAAACGGTATAAAATCAAGACCTACACAAGTTCCATTTCTTACCCCAAACAATTTAAGCCAAGCACCCACCCCTGAAAAAATCAGCAAATCACCCAATAGGTGAAGGTCAATCCACATGGAGATCGATTATTCTCAGGAACTCATACACCATAAACTAGAGTCCATCAAATCACCTTGCAATCCCCATGGGTTTTCTTAATCGAGCCGATGGGAGAATCTGTCTGTATCCCCATCTTCCATCGAACATCCTACTCTGTGTCAGTTAACGTACCACGCCTATACGATACTAGGCTCATATGGCCCAACTTTGTCCCAGCATCCATCGGGTCAATGAAGAACACAGAACTGCCGCACATGCCACTGCTACTGCTAGGGTAGAAAAGGGGTTTGAGCCAACAGTGAACTTGATGACAAATAGGGTAAACGTGCTTTTGAAACTAACTGAAATAGCACCACGAGAAACTATTTCAAAGAAATATTGATTGCTCAAACTTAAGTTTGGAGGTGTCTAAAACATTCGTGACGTCTGCTAAACAGCTTAACAGGCTGCAATTCCGCCAAAACATGAATGAGTAATTCCACGAACGAATTTTTGATACCATAGAAAAATGGGTCATGCCGCTTCGATGATCAATTTAATTCCGTCCGTGTGGATACACTGGTTCCCTTCGGGGATTGTAATGCAAAGGGAATTATTTGCAACAAAAAACCGAATCAGTCTCGATTCCTTTAAAAGGGCTTCTTTTTGTACGTGGCTCGTTCGTATATCCTTATTCCTTATTTCTATCCTTATATAGAACTTATTGATATAATTCAATCAGGGCAACGTTTTAGTGACAGCTCTGCCTGCACAATGTTTGTCCAAACAAAGTTCTTGGAATGAACAAGGGGAAAAGTGAAATAAAGGTACCAGGCAATTCATACTTGTTAAATTGGTAAATTACCAAGTTTTCATTCCACTTTGAACAGCAATACCTCAGATTAGCTCCAAGCACGCTAGCATTACTTCCCAACTAACCGAAAGCTTGAAGACCATATTTGGCAACCCGGACAAGATGTGTCCGTGTTTTCATTTGCATTTACCGGTCGGCGGCCTTAGCAGCACGAAAATAATAACACAATAAACATACCGGACTGGCGTTATTCATATTCTGCAATAGTTCAAATATTTCACGCCGCGGTATCCCTTTATTGTTAAATAGCGAGAAACCGAGTGGTGGTGTTGGTGGTGTTGGTGGCAGGCAAGTCACGCCAACCAGTCATAAAAAATACTTCTAACGTCCGTTGAACACATGGCCCTTTCTCATCATCAGTTAGCCAAACGGTCATGCGGCACCTCAGTTTCTTATGTGTAGGGGGAAGGAGGTGATGACCATGAACATTGATAACACTGAAAGGCGTAGCACCACGAAACATTGCAGCCCCATCGAAAACAATCAGTTTCAAGCCGATGCAGGTCGGACGGTGCTACGTTAGTTCATCTGCAGCCTCCCAACAAGCGCAGCACCATCCAGCGACAACGTCACATGCTCGCTACAGTCTGGGCTCGGTTACACTAAGGAGCGAGTGACAGGCATCACACACATATATGAAGCACCAAAGACGCTGAAGCTCTTCAATTACATGTTTAACACTTGATGATCGACCCACATAACCAATCGAAATATCCAGATTAACATCCTGGTGACGTACATAAGCAACTACATGGCTTCGCACATGCAGACGAAGCCTTCAACATCTTCGCCAGCTTATCATGACACTCGTCAGCTTAAACGACTTTAGCTGCACGAGTAAAAAACAATGTATGTGCACATTAAATACGGTTAAAATATATCTGAACATTTAATGCATGAGTAGCATCAACCACATTTTATATTGTGAGCAACTGTCCCCAATGCAAGATCTCGGTTTCTAAAAATACACCGTTGAAACTGGTGATTTTGATTTGCTAGTAAAGCAGTATATGACCTTGCTTCATTTAATATGCGCGCCGGATGGCTTCCCACATAATGCAGCCCGGGGAGAGGAGGCGGATTCGCCCCCATCTCCCTAAGATCTTGGAAACTACTGAAGTTAGAATACTAATATTGGAGGGTGGATTAAGATTATAGTAGACTCGCTGTAGTATAAATGACATGACCTTAGGTCAGTGTCTTTGGGATCAAATGAGGCCGGGATCGGCTGGCACACATCGACGCTGAAACCTTTGTGATCTTCAAGGCATTTCCCAGGAAGCTTAAATTGAGTGCTACCACAATTGAGCGGTAGGTATTATAACGAAACCAACATGGAAATACAGCCTGACACGAACTTTTTTCCTGCTCCTTATATCACTTAATTGTGATGTAATACCGCATGTCGGAATAAATAAAAACATCCTGTTCGAGCTTTGTCGATCCGAAAATCTGAGCTTGAATTATCAGAATATGCCAGTCATGCATGCGACAGCTCGTCGTGTGGCGAGAACGACCTGACGCCAGTATGCTTGCGCCAGTAAGCTGGTGCGAGATAAATACCTCATCCGTTTACTGCAGTAACAAGACCCACGTTCCGTTTACAAGACCACATACCTTTTGAACCGACCGGTAAACATCTTGCGGTCGTCGTCGGGCGTGTTCACCAAGCTCGAGTACACATTAACGGCCACCAGGAGGGAGCACAGCAGGACCGGACCGAAGATGGCTCCCTCGATGCCTTGGCAGAAAATGCCTCCGGCTATGGCGAGACCAGTCAGGTACGGATGTCCCCTGCGGCCCAATGGGTGGCGTTGGACGTATGCATGCAGTTGTTACCTGAGCTCAGGGGTGAATCAGCTGCGTCGGTTACTTAACGACCAACGTCGGCATACACAGAGGGGCACACGGGTTACAGGGGCAGACAATGGAGGAGGATGGCCGGTGTTCTCAAATTCATTTTGAGTTTGGTGTCCGATGTCAGGAAAAAGACGCCAGGAATGAGAAAGATATAGCACGCCGGTGCTTAAATGTACATCTTTGGACACATGAAATGTTGAATCGCCATTGCAGCTGTTGAATTTGGTTGAAGAATGTAGCTTTTTATGTATGAATAAAGAAAAAATAGATAATCAATTATGGGATGTAATACCTACAGCTGTATGCATCCTGCATAATATTATCCTCTAGCATGTACTGGAGGAGGGGATTGCCTAATTAAATGCATATATTTTACACAGAAAATGGTTGCCCGACACAGCGTGGTATGGTTGAATAATTTTCGATCATGTCTGGAAGTTCGCCAGAAGCAAGCATTTTAAGGCAATCTTGAACACTAGCTTAACTTCCTCCAGCAAAAAGCGCAGACAGTGTATGTATGCCCCAGCAGCCACAAGTCTGTTCAATGGCAGAAATGCATTCACATGGTTCCTGTTAACAAGCCAAACGTGGTGGCCACAGCCAAATCATAGTAACGAATATTTTATACTTTACCCCTTGGTTATATGAAGAGAGGCTCAGAGACGTCGGTTCAGCCCACACTTGCAGTAAAAAGGCATGCTTCCTCAGGTGAATATCTATGCAGATTACACACGGTCTTAAGCGTGTCATTGTTGCATGCTTTCTGTGATCTTTGCTGTACCTTGTGTTGTTATTTCTTCCCAATTCCCCTTTGCTATTATTATATTCCAACACTCTTTCCCCTCCTATATTTGATGGAAACCTGGCTACTCTGCTGCCGTGGTCCATAGTACCAGGTAGAATGTTCTAAATGTATCATTCTGATCAAAATTATCATTATATTCATTATAATTCTAAATTGTCATTCATAGCCTTATAATCTAAATTTATCTAACGGATTTTACCATACCCAGCCCGGTTCTTGCATACCGCCAATACGCCACCATGAAGCCAACCAACAGCCATCCTTGATCAATAACATCAACAACGAGATCAGTGTTGTATGAGATTCACGACTATACCATGCACGATATAATCGTGAGGGAAGAGTACCATTTGTGGCCTACTAGGTAAATAGGTTGTTGCTCGACCGCAGCATAATAATTGTGTGAATTTTGGCGCTCATAGCTGGTGCAGTCCCTTTCCAAAAATATTGGATCTGCTCGTGGGAACACTTTTGGTCCTAGGTTAGGTTAACAACAATGCTAGGTTCTTGTGTACATGCAAAGTGTAGTGTTGATGCTAGAAGTGAAAATTACACGGGTCTTCTGAAACCTTCCAGGCCACCGCAACGTGCATGCAACGCTACACCAATGCCATGAGGGACAAAGCAACAATTATTTGGAATCATGAGACTGAGGCTTGCGACGTATACGCGACAATATTATAATGCACCAACCCTCTTGCCCTTTGTATATCAACCTTCTTACAATTTAGTGGTACTCATGCCTTTTGTTCTTTTACGACGCATTCAATCGCTAGATCATACAACGTCGCCAACCTCTCACACCGATTGGTCGCGGGTGGACCCGGTAATCCCGTCGGTTGTGAGATTCGAACCCACAATTTTGCAATAAAGAGTCCGACGCTCTACCAACTGAGCTGCCGCGGCCCTTGTGGTACTAGGGCCGTATCCATCCACCTCACCCAGCAGCACAGCCAAATGGAAAGACGAGGGAAAATCATCTACATTTAAAAAGCAATGGCCTGGCCTGAAACCACTTGGTCATTCACCATGTCGTACACTACGAGGTTTGCCGGGTATAACCAAATCACTGGAAAAAGTGACACTCACGTTTTTCTAACAGCAAATATCGCTGCTGAAGTAGCGCTTATGGCATAATATAGACGTCTTCAGGCCAGAATCACCCTTCGAATCAGTCGAATCAGCATTTGCAACTTCGCATACGCATGACAATCACATTGTAACACATTGGCATTGTAGCTCATTTCGTGGGAACGTGGGAGGCAGTACCGTACAACAGCGACCAACAGCGCACGAACGATAAATCGTCTCTAAATGTTACTACATCGCCTTCCAGAAATCCTTTCCGAGGTTACCATTGATTTTTGTCAACTTAAATTTGTCAAGCGGGCGTTGTATTTATATTTTTGTCGAGATCAACTGGATTCTATTTTAAACATATTTTCGCATAACAGGCGTGATAAGCTCATTATAAGTATTCAATGTATCTTCCCTAAAAACCTCACCCGCTCATTTTCAGCCTACATGGTCACGTTTTCTGATGCACCTGAAAGCCCCTGCCCCAGGGGTAGCTTGGAAGCCTATCTCGGTGTAGCTGACAGTCCATGTAGCCTTTCATCTCGCTGCACCCGTGCAGTTGGTTGGTTATTTGGGCTTACGGGCGCATTGACTGCGTTGGTCCTACAGCGCCCAATCACCCCGTGTAGTGACAACCGGCGTGTGCTGTGTCATCTCCTCGTTGTCGCTGCAGGTGGCAGCACATGCGGACCTCCTGAGCCACTTGTGGCTGGTGGTGGACGTACCACTTGATCTCGCTGTAGATAGCAGTGTCGACGAACATGATCGGTGCCAGTTGGGCGGTGAATAAGAGCAGCGCCGTGACTGGCTGGTCGTGCACCAGCCACAGCTCCAGCACGGCCGGCACCGCCGCCCAGTAGCTGCCCAGGAACGGCACCGCCCCCAGCACGGCGGCCACCACTGCCGGCGGACACAGGGCTCACGTCATCACACGACACCGCCCCCAGCACGGCGGCCACCACTGCCGGCGGACACAGGGCTCACGTCATCACACGGCACCGCCCCCAGCACGGCGGCCACCACTGCCGGCGGACACAGGGCTCACGTCATCACACGGCACCGCCCCCAGCACGGCGGCCACCACTGCCGGCGGACACAGGGCTCACGTCATCACACGGCACCGCCCCCAGCACGGCGGCCACCACTGCCGGCGGACACAGGACACAGGGCTCACGTCATCACACGACACCGCCCCCAGCACGGCGGCACAACAGGGCTCACGTCATCACACGACACCGCCCCCAGCACGGCGGACACAGGGCTCACGTCATCACACGGCACCGCCCCCAGCACGGCGGCCACCACTGCCGGCGGACACAGGGCTCACGTCATCACACGACACCGCCCCCAGCACGGCGGCCACCACTGCCGGCGAACACAGGGCTCACGTCATCACACGACACCGCCCCCAGCACGGCGGCCACAGGGCTCACGTCATCACACGACACCGCCCCCAGCACGGCGGCCACCACTGCCGGCGGACACAGGGCTCACGTCATCACACGACACCGCCCCCAGCCCCCCTGCCGGCGGACACAGGGCTCACGTCATCACACGGCCCCCCCAGCACGGCGGCCACCACTGCCGGCGGACACAGGACTCACGTCATCACACGACACCGCCCCCAGCACGGCGGCCACCACTGCCGGCGAACACAGGGCTCACGTCATCACACGACACCGCCCCCAGCACGGCGGCCACAGGGCTCACGTCATCACACGGCACCGCCCCCAGCACGGCGGCCACCACTGCCGGCGGACACAGGGCTCACGTCATCACACGACACCGCCCCCAGCACGGCGGCCACCACTGCCGGCGGACACAGGGCTCACGTCATCACACGGCACCGCCCCCAGCACGGCGGCCACCACTGCCGGCGGACACAGGGCTCACGTCATCACACGACACCGCCGCCAGCACGGCGGCCACAAGGGCTCACGTCATCACACGACACCGCCCCCAGCACGGCGGCCACCACTGCCGGCGGACACAGGACTCACGTCATCACACGGCACCGCCCCCAGCACGGCGGCCACCACTGCCGGCGGACACAGGACTCACGTCATCACACGACACCGCCCCCAGCACGGCGGCCACCACTGCCGGCGAACACAGGGCTCACGTCATCACACGACACCGCCCCCAGCACGGCGGCCACCACTGCCGGCGGACACAGGGCTCACGTCATCACACGACACCGCCCCCAGCACGGCGGCCACCACTGCCGGCGGACACAGGGCTCACGTCATCACACGGCACCGCCCCCAGCACGGCGGCCACCACTGCCGGCGGACACAGGGCTCACGTCATCACACGGAAGGGCTCACGTCATCACACGGCACCGCCCCCAGCACGGCGGCCACCACTGCCGGCGGACACAGGGCTCACGTCATCACACGGCACCGCCCCCAGCACGGCGGCCACCACTGCCGGCGGACACAGGGCTCACGTCATCACACGACACCGCCCCCAGCACGGCGGCCACCACTGCCGGCGGACACAGGGCTCACGTCATCACACGGCACCGCCCCCAGCACGGCGGCCACCACTGCCGGCGGACACAGGGCTCACGTCATCACACGGCACCGCCCCCAGCACGGCGGCCACCACTGCCGGCGGACACAGGGCTCACGTCATCACACGACACCGCCCCCAGCACGGCGGCCACCACTGCCGGCGGACACAGGGCTCACGTCATCACACGGCACCGCCCCCAGCACGGCGGCCACCACTGCCGGCGGACACAGGGCTCACGTCATCACACGGCACCGCCCCCAGCACGGCGGCCACCACATCACCACATGGCAACCACAGGGGTACTGCTGACACGCCGCCACACGACGGCAACATGAGTCACACCACCACATGGTGGCCACAGGGGTCACACCAACACACCACCACAGGGGTACCACCACATCACCAGATGGTAACCACAGGGGTCACACAAACACACCGCCACCGCCACGCTATTCAGACTGACATCATCTTACCCTTCCCTTCTGCGATTCTAAGCATTTCAATCATATCGCTCTTTAATCTCTTAACACTTGAGAGAATGCGCAAACAAATTCATAAGCCTCTCTCCATGGTCTAAATTTACTAATCCGCCGATAAGCCTCGCAATGTTGCGCTGCACTCTTTCTAGGATACTCATGTATGCTTATAGGTAAGGACTACATACCTGTATACAATATTAACAAGTGGAGTTTTGGTTCCATTGCCAACTTTCCTAGCTACATACTCCATGAACCCCAGTAGGTTAGTTCAGGAAGTTTTCTGAGGTAGAAATCCATGTGTATTGCCCGTTAAAAACACATGCTTATCAAGATGAGTCCGAGCATTCTCCTTGAGTTTTCATAACACCTTGCACAGCAATTGGGTTAAGCTAACTGAGCTGTAATTTCCCACACGCTTTATAGTGCTCTTTTTGAAAATTGGCGCTATATTTCTATTATGCCAAACTTCAATTACTTCGTAATACTAAAAAGACCACCTGAAAATAATACCTAGAGGGACTGTTAAAATTTGAGCAAACGCAACTGAAATTATCGCATATACATGACCAGATCCTGAAGCATTATTTGTTTACATTTTCTGCAAGTGGTCTTCAACAGTTTCCATGGTTATTGCAAGATCGTCTAACTTATGCCCTAACATAGCATAAACTTCAGTGTTTTCACATGCATTTAAGTTCTCTTTAGTAAAAAAACAGGTGAGAATTATTAGCTGATTTATAGATGATGCCTCCCGATCACAAGTCGATGTCATGCCGAGGAAGAGCACATCTCAGGCTAACCAGCAAACGGTGCTCTCACCGGCGAAACAGTGTGGACGGCGCCATTAGCCGTGAATGTGCATACAATGGTTCGTGGACCACCCAATAAACAAACAAGCAAACAAACAAACGGTGCTCCCACCTGACGGAAGATAGACGAACTTCACGGCGAACACAGAGTGCACCAGCCAAGTCCACATGAAGTAGAAGACGGCCATCTTGAAGGAGGCGACAAACACACTGCTCACCGCCTCGTCCACTGCCATGATGAACCTGGGCGAACCGAGAAGGGCAGCACGTCATCCCACATGCAGCAGCCAACCACTAACCGACACTGTTCGTGACACTTCTACCACACAAGTTCTGTTTTCGATGTTTCTTACGCATAACTGTCGACATATTCGAACGATTTGTAAGTTGTTACAGCACTTCTCAAATAGTCCCATTTTCACAAGTTTCTATAAACGGTGGTCACCCAGTCAGGCAAAACTCGTCAGTTTTGGAGCTTTGTCCTCGCAAATAATTAATAGTCCCCGACGAAACAAATATCCCCTAATTGCATATCAGATGAAGGGCCATACCTAGCCAACAAATACAGCTAGTTATGCCACTAGCCAATAGTTATACTTATGATGACGAAGAGAGAACAGCATGCCCTGTGGATCCATCTATGAAAATGCTGTTTAATGGAGGAGTGACTGACTTGGAGGGGGTAACTAGGCACTTGTCTTGAGGTAGAGATGGCAGCGCCGATTTAGGGCAGCTTCAAACATTTTGCGGTACGAAGGATGAGATATGGTTCACAGACTTCACCAGGGATTCTCTGGGGGGGGGGGGGAGTAATGGAGGTTCTTCAATACACTATACTATAATAATGCAAGATGTCAAACTGGACTACCCACATAATCTAGTTTACTCTCAATAAGTAAGCCCATTTATTGAGAGGCAAAGGTCGCTGCAGTCTATATAATATTCAAGCAGATAGCATTTTTATTGCAAATTGAGACGAGAGTAATCAAATCCATGATATGCTCTTTACCTATTTTTTACACTCAGTGACGCCCAAGAACATTAAATGCATCCCATACATATTGGCATTCCTGAGTACCCCTCTTCCCTACCTGGGCGCGAATTATACAACGGGATGAAGCACCCCAAAGCCCAAACAACGAACAACAAACGAGGAACTTCTCACCTCCCATGTCTGAATTTACAATTTAGAATCCTGGATTGGAGAACAATTATCCGGCCATCAAATTTGGAGATGGTCATTCACCTGTGTTTGCATCGCATCGAACACCTCCTGAATTTTGGAGTACCTAACTTAGATTTATAACTGATGCACCACAGATTATGGATATTAAATGGAAGGAAAGAAATCCAAGAAAAATTCCTACCTTTTTCAAGTCATATGCAGCATGTTGTTATTGTAATGAAGCTTATATTTAAGCCGAAACGTTCGGGTGCTCTTCAAGGAGAACTACGCTTGCACCATGTTATTGTTAATCATCGCCATTCAACTTTTCAGCAAGGAAACTTAATTTTCCGGAGGATAATTTCCTGGATGACGCAGCATCAAACTTCTGGCTGTTCATTAGCGCACATCACCCCGCCCCACCTCATCCCACCCCACCACCAACATCGCACCTTACCTACTGCTACCCCGACTGACAGGGCCCAGCTTGGTGATGAGCTCCACAGGTTTGTAGATTTGTCCACTGGAACTCAGGAGATAGAACAGCGCCGTCACGAACACGATCTGTCGAGAGAGAGAGAGAGAGTGACGTAAGTACATCGACGGGCATCTCCCAGTCTGTAGTCGACAGGCCAGGGTGGGAAACATGCCACCGGACATGGATAACACACCCTGCCAGTGCCAAACTGACCGGGCAATATCATGAGCATAAATGCACCGACACAAGCTCACCTTGAACGTCGATTTTGATCGGTATTGGTTGCATGTGCATGGAGCACAGGTGTCTAGCTCGGTGCATGATGGTCTCGAGCAATGAATCCCCCACTCAAAACTCAATGTACTAGATCGCAGCAGCTAATGACTACAGATACTCACTGAGAGGGGGCGAGCACAGGACCTCTCAAGACAAGAAGTTCTACGGCTGGTATGGAGCTGAACAACTGCAGGCCCACAAGATTGAAGAGCAAGCTGAGCAGGGCCTCAACGAATTGAGCAGGGAGTTCGGCGGGAACTCATTGAATTGCGCGTCGAATTTAGCACGGACTCACCAGGTTGAGTAGCGAGTTGAGCACTGCGAACCCGCCGCCGAGCAGGACGGAGATCAGCGTGGTTACCACCGACGCCAGCATGGTCAGGTTACCACGCACAATCACCCAGGAGGACTCGAGCACCGACAGAATGGTGCTCAGGTTGCTTTTGACCGCCTCCTGCAGACCAAACCACTGTCAAACGCCGACAGAGTGGTGCTCAGGCTATTCTGAACCACTGGAAATAGCTGGGAGCATGCTCAGGCTACGTTGAACCAACACCGATGACCAAATTAATGACAACGATCACAACGATGACTAGATTAATGTTGTCCACTGCCATGATACTCAGACTGCTCTGCACCACCGTCGAGCGATGAGATATTGGTGCTCAGGCTAGTCTGGACGACAGTTGGACTCAGACATGACAAGGCTCAGTATACGTTGGATCGCCTCCTATAGAACACATCACCACCATACACTAACAGAGTGCATACCACCCCACTAAACTTTTCAAAAATTGGTAGTGGGGTTTCGGGAGTCATCAGAAAGCAGGTAATCGTTTGCTGCCGCTCCCGTACAAGAATGTTTTTTAATTGACATGGGTACCTGCAAATCCCTCTGCAACAGCTAGATGCCGTGCTTCGGCTCTGTCTGGGTCATTCACCTCCCAATACTTGAGGCACCGTAGACGACACGCAAATCGTCTCGCAAACCGTTCTGCAGCATATTGAGCGCGTCACACACTCACCTTCAAGGTGTCCATCGCGAACAGGTCGGAGGAGTTCTGCACCTTCTCCAGCCAGAGTTGCCAGGCGGACGCCACCCCGGCGGAGTCGACAACGGGGCCGACAGGCGGCACGGCCACCACCGATGACAGCCAGGCCTGGTACATGCGCTCCCACAGCTCCAGTGTCTGCCGCTCCAGCTGCTCCTGCTGACTGCCGCTGCTGGAGCCCTTGGTGAGGTCGCGCACCTGGTGGACGGCAGCGGTGGCAGCGTGAGGCGCACCGTCGCGGCCGATCACTGTCAGGATTCCACACACATGACACAGTTGATGACCACCGATCTGCACAGACAGCGGCGCGAAGTAGCTAAACAATACATACATGGATGAGCAATACTACACAGACGTGAGATCATGGTGATAGCATAAACACATCCACTTGGTCAGAACCTTCACCCCAATAATTGATAGCAGAGGACAATTAGCCAGCATACAAGTCGCCATCATCACATGACACGCATAGAAGATAAACAAAGAATGGGTGCGTTGAGGCTTCCTTAACTGTGGACAGCTTACGGGTTTTGAGCGCTTACATTTCATCTCCAAAATATCGGTCGAACATACGCCAAGTGGGCCTGCGCAGGTTAGGAGATCGTCCAGTTCCCTTACAGCGTTCCGAGACCCTGGCATGGCTGGATTCGGAGCGTCGGCTCACCATTATGGAGATGTAGTCGCGGCCGTACAGGTAGCCGTTGTCCATCATCTCCTCCACCATCTGACTGATGTTGGCCGGCAGCAGTGACTGCAGGCCCGGGTTGGCAACCACGGTAGAGTTGATGACGTTGGCAGTTAACTCCACCATGTGGAGTGTCTCGCCATAGATCTGTCAGAAGACTGCGTGACAACTCACCCGGTACATCGTCTATCGTGAGGCACACTGTCACCTCACCGCTTGTACTGTTGCTGACCAAGGAGGCGTCACATTGCTCGTCGGCACCCGTCATATTGGCTGATAAAATCCTTCATCCCACCTGCCTACGCCCGTCAGCTTGTCATAACACATGGCAACACCAATCATACATCCCTCAACACTACTCATGCTACCGTCAACGGTCGCTACATAGCCTGTTGGCATATATCATCTTGCTCGTCAATATCAGTCATACCACCTGTTAGCACCAGTTATGCCGTTTGATAGCCGACACACCGGCTGTCAACAACTGTCGCACCACTAGAAAAGATACATCGCAGTGTGCTTGGCCAGGACGATTGCTGGTGCAACACAGCAAATCTCTCAGCCAGCAACCGGCAGCGGCTACATCCCAGTGCACACACCACCTGACCTCACATCGTAGACTGCACAGTGCACACCCGTCACGACAGAACATTGTAGCACTGGCATGCCCGGAGCGGGCCACCCGACCCGAACGCGGCGCACCTGCACGAAGGCGAACATGGTGGCGATGCTGACGAAGACGAGGGCACCGAGCACCACCACAATGGTGACGGCAGCGTCCACCGAGTCCAGCACTTTGGAGATGACGCGTGCATTACCGCGCAACACGAGCTGCGGCACGACAACGCCGTCAGTACCAGCCGTCAGCCGACGGCGCGATGGCCGGACGTGTTGGCCACGCATCGTGTAGGCAAGATCGTCTCGCCTAGCAGTGATAGTCCAGGGATTGCCTCGCTCGTACATCAACTGGTTATCGGGGGCCGCGGTAGCTCAGTTGGTAGAGCGTCGGACTCTCGATCGCAAAATTGCAGATTCGAATATCACAACCGACGGCATTACCGAGTCCACCTGCGACTAATCTGCGTGAGAGGTTGGCGACGCTAGATGACCTAGCGGTTGAATGCGTCGTAAAATAACCCAAGGCTCTTCTTCAACTGGTTTTCAAATCCAAGAAGTTCCCAATCTAACATCCGTTAATGCCCTTATATCGGCCGAGATGATACTTAAGCAATACGGCGACAACATGTGCAATGGTTTCAACAGCAATGACACACACGTGTCGTTTCCAAATCCGTGCCTCCAAGTCTCTAGGCATTCGTGACGGACAACCGTCACAGCGTCCACAGCTCATCCCAGGGCTCCATCTTACGAGTCTCGCAGCTCAGTGGCGTTTGGGCCGAGCCGCACGCGTAAGAGGGGACCAGTCGCTCATGAAGATGGGGTCCACCCGGTTAACGCCCTGGTCTGTCACTTGCCGGCATCACCTATTGCACCACACCGCAAAGACGGGGGTCCGGTCGTCGCACTCCGGACACGCCCAACATGTGGCTCGGCTACATGGTGCATGGGTGTCACAATACCATGACGACACAGCATTCGCCGACCGGCCCTCATCGCGCCGGCACCGGATCGAACTTAGGCATAACACACCTCGCGACAGCCGCAGCCGCCCCGGCTGCGGCTGCGGCGGCAAGTATTGATATTAGCGTCAGCAGGTGCCGGCCGACCGACCGAGATCCGCTAGGGGTTCGGATCATACGATACATAGCGCAGCCGTGATTAGGCTGCTAAACGCGTTCGAACAAGGTCCAAAATGGACTTCGCTACAATTGAGTGAGCGAGCGATATCGAAAGGAAAGGTGGGGATAAGGTGAATGCAAATATAAAACAAAACCGTTGCTCAACAATTAACCAGAGCCAGGTTATGCGTCTTGAATGGTGAGAATGTGCCCAAACTATAGGTTTCCTTTAACGCAGGCTTTATGTGCTTGACAAAACCTTAATGAGATGCTATCTCATAATGATAATGCATGAAATATACTCAATGGAGCTCTTCATCATCATAACACGGCTAACTTCATCGGTTTCCACTCGAAATCGAGACATGGACACAAGGAAAAATAACCAGCCAGTAAAGGAGCAACAATGTTTCGAAAATACTTAAACCGACACCCCTGTACGAATCCCACTAGCACCACAATAGCTACACAAAGCCAGTTGCTGGCAGCTGTCGCCAGCTGACCGCACGTGGCACCAACACCTACCTTCCAGACACCGCGGACGGGCATGGGCATGATGCCCTCCTGTCTTTGGGCCAGCCAGTCGCGCGCCGGCTGCACACTCGCCGATATAGAGTCACGGCCGCCAGACTGCCAGAAGTTCACCACTGCCAAACGGTGGTCGAGCGTCACGGTCAATGGGGCAAACCGGCGACCTGAAACACTCGAGCACACACGCGCCGCAGCGGGCCAGTCGCGGGCCGCACCACACAGGGGCCACCTGACACACACTCGGGGACAAACGCCACAGCGAGCCAGTCGGGGACCACACCACACATCGGGCACCTTGGCAGAACTATCGATATGATGCTGGTAAAAAGAGCCCACAAGAAGATAGTAACTTTGTAGCAGCTCTCCTCCCGTCCCCTACAAAATGACGCACCAACTGTAGCCGCATTTTTACACTCCCGGTCAGAAAATAATCGGACCACCGGTACTAACTGCCCAAGCTGGGCGTTTCGGTAGCTATGCCAGTTACCATGACAACACATTGACTACCGGCGCTCGCTAGCTGTTTGCATTAACTGTTTGCATGTGGTATTTTCCATTCAAAACGTGAAACGGCTTTTGTTAGCTAACAGGCACAGGTATATTATTGTGGTATCTTAGGCCAATGAAATGACAGGCACGGGTAAGAGCGTTCGAATAATGATGGTATTATAATTTACTCCAACATATTATTGGTATAGTCCTGGCAAACCGTACAAATGCCATCAATGAAAATAATGCTGCATAGAACTTCCAGGACTTCAATAGCCTTGCGATATACTGCTAAATAGAACGCAGTTTGTAACGCTGCCCCGCCAGTCGTCAGGATTTTTCCTCAGAAGAAATGGACTGGTCGAGCTTCCGTCCTATGGTATTTGCGCGATGTCATAGGTGCATTAAATAGTATTGCAGGCATTGCAGCTGGTACAGCTTCCTTTAAATTTGCATTGCATTTGCAAAGCAGTAGGCCACGGTAGTAATGCAAGTTTATTACACTTCACTGCATCGACTGTTCTGTTAGCAACATCAGGCTTATAATTTACGAATAACAGCCTTGCTAGTGATCTTCAATCTACGCCAGATGATCTTGACAACCTGCTTCGGAATGACAAATCAGAACATAACACATTAATGGTACACATTCTTGAACATACACAAGGTCGAAATGAATACGCACCGAGCCGTTTGCTGAAATAATACACGACGACGATCGGCAGCATGGATATGAGCCAGATGCGCTGCCATATGATCACCACCAGACAGCAGTAGGCCACGGTAGTAATGTAAGTGCTTGTCTGGGAGTTAATCGTCCCACCCCCGGGCGGCTCATCTGCCTGTCGAAACATTCACGTCATGCGTGGGTGGGTTCAACCAGACCCACTCATAGGCAAATGCACATGCGATCTGGATATCCTACCCAGGAATGTCAAGACCAATCATACTTGATCTCCAAGCCAGTGACGCTATATGTCTGGTCCAGACACTACATATCAGCTATTTAGACCAGTCACGTCTGGGACCTCGTTCCCTTTCTCTTGATACCTGGACTAGTAGCCTCTGATCTCCGAACCAGTCATCCCTGGTACCTTAACCAATCACGCCTCGGCTCCGAGCGAGTCACGCCTGATGCCTGGACCAGTCGCGCCTGTTACCTAGACCAGTCACGCCTGATCACTGGGCGCTGCGTGACCCGACGCAGTCGATGTGCCCTTAAACTCCAATAGCCAACCGACCAATCAACGCCTGCTCTCCGGACTAGCTACACTTGATCGTTGGATCAGTCACGCCTGACCGCCAGGTCCATCATATCTGATCCACACACCCAGTCACCTCTGATCTCTGCAACGATCCTGTCTGATTCCTGGATTAGTAAACCGGCTCACCTGCTGTTGGCTAGATGAGCCGATTTCACCTTCCTCGTGCCGGACGGTTTCGACAGCCGAGCCCGCCGCTCCGGCTCGCTCCTGTAGACTTATCGGCCGAGTACGAGTCAGCGGCGTGGAGGTCATTACCTGTTGGGTCACCACACAAGAAATCATCTCATACGTCATACTGGGCTACTTGGGTTCATCTCAGTCAATGAGAGCTGTCAAGGCCATACAGCGATTTTACTACGTAAACTAGGATACCCAGCTGACCAGAGAGACACAAGGTCCGAAAGCAATCCCACCGAGAAACGAAGGGAGAAGACCAAAAGTAGACAAGTCGTGGAGATGGTAAATGAAACCAGGGTCAAATTCAAAATAGGAAACGCATTTGCCACGAAAGGGTAACGATTGTATTTCTTGCGTTTGGTATGTTATTTGGGTTGAAGGGCCCTACCACCAAGTACCAACTTTTCGCGTCTAAGTCGTGCATGACTGCAATATTATGAAACTCTGGTACAATGTAAGGAAGGATGCAACATAAAATGCTTAGCACCGCATTAGATCAGCAGCAGGACAAAGCGGTCGCGTAGATATTACTGATCAATCAGTAGCAGGCTTTTGCAGCTGGTCATGATGAGATAATATCACAACTAGCTACATACATTGAACCCTGCATTACCATGGATTGGTTGGTTATTGAGATTTAGGGGCGCATCGACTGTGCATTACTATGGATGACGATATATGATTGCTCAGATGACTATTATTATCGCAAAAACACAACGAACTCAGTATTAACATCCACCATCATAGCAGCACACAACCTCTCACCTTCTGTGCCAAATAGGCTGTGGAGCGAGCGCTGGCACGTGGGTCCGTGGGCGTGGTAGATGACGCAGCGGACGAGGCCGATCGGTCGGCGGACGTGGCCGATGGGTTGGCGGACGAGGTCGATGGGTCGGATGACTTGGGCGATGGGTCGGAGGACTTGGGCGATGGGGCGGAGGGCGCAGATGGCGTGGCTGCTGGAGCGGCAGCGGCCTGGCTCGGCGACTGCGTAATGGAGGAGGGCAGGCTGTCGGTGGAGGTTTCCGCGGCACGCTCGTCAGTCGAGCCGCTGCCGTCAGCCGCTCGCCGCTCGCTGTCGGACTGATATGACGCGTTCAGAGCGACTGGTGGCTGGCACACGTCCACGGGGGAGCACTCACCCAGGGGCGGAACACACGTCCAGAGGCGGAACACACGTCCAGAGGCGGGCACACGTCCAGGGGCGGGGCACACGTCCAGGGGCGGGGCGCACGTCCAGGGGCGGAACACACATACAGTGGGACAAATCCAGGGGTGGAGCACACACCCAGGGGCGGAACACACGTCCATGGGCGGGGCACGCGTTCAGGGGTAGGACACACATACAGCGGGACACATCCGGGGATGGAACACACACCATGTGGTGGGAAACACGTCCACCGGTAGAACACATTCAGGGACGAGACTCACGTCCATGAGCGGAACACACATGCAGGGGCGACATATTCAGGGATATGACACACATTCAGGGGCAAGACACACATACAGCGGCGGGACACACGTACAAGGTCGGGACACACCTAGGGTCGGGATACGCACCCAGAAGCGGGATGCCTAGAGACGGAGCACACTCTCCGTGGTGAGACAAACCCCGGCGGCAGACACACCTTCAGTAGCGGGCCCACCACCGACAGCACAAACCTCAAGAGACAAGCACACACAGAGTGAGACTCACAATCACAGAGTTAACACTCGATACGAGCCGCGGCGGTCTCTAACAGTTACGCCTCAGTGTGGAGCGTAGAAGAACCTTGGGTTCTTTTACGACACTTTCAACCGCTAGGTCACACAGCGTCGCCAATCTCTCACTCCGGTTGGTAGCGGGTGGGCTCGGTAATCCCGCTGGTTGCGGAATTTAAGCCCATAATCTTGCCATCAAGAGTGATAGAATAAGTACAAATCGGATAGAATACTGTGCATAAAAGGTGATAATGCTTTACCTGGTATACAACTGTAGACTGGTCGTGCATAATGGCCTCGATTGTCTTCGACATGGATACATTGATGCCTGCAGAGTCGACAAACTGTTAGATACACAGTAGGAATAGCAGGGCTTACCAGCGCATCGACTGCGTTGGTCACACAGCCAGCCGGAATAGCACCGGGGAGTCAAACTCAACGCAACCACCTGGTCACGTCAAGAGGTTCGCTCAGTACGCGTGCGTGCCCTCAGCAAACGGGCGAAGACGTCAAATGTTTACTACCACCAATGAGCATCTGTTCGTCATACCACAACAGTCACCTCTCAGTACCAGACATCACCACACTGTGAATGGCCTTCGTTAAACCACAGCAGTCGCCTCTCAGTACTAGACATCACCACACCCTGACTGGCCTTCGTCAAGACACAGCCATCCATGGAATGCATGTAAATCTAGATGTGGTCGTGTGCACATATCAGCCCTGATAAATGATAAATCAGGACAAAAATTGCACGGACAGAGCAGATAGAACGCATCGCTGGAGTACGGACCGGACCGACTACAACTCAACTGGGAAATAGCATCGCACGGTCTACATACGGCAGGCTGTCGTGCACTCGCCTTCGCTGTCGCGTTGGCGCATTCTGGTCAGTACCTCGGTGACGAACCCAACCGCCAGCAGCGCTACCAGCGCCACGAAGATGGGTCCAGCCAGCGGCCCGGCCAGACCCGATAGGAAGCCGAGCAGCAGCAGCCATGACGGCACTGCGAACCGGCGCGTTGTCGGACCCCAGAAGAACACCACCGCCACCACGTAGCCGACCAGAAGCGTCCAGCACTGTTCGGAACCGCGCACTGGTCATATCGGTACAGCACATCACTACGGCAAAGCGACAAAGTTGGCCGACAAGTGGTATTCAGTTCGTTATTGACACTTTCGTGCGAATCAGTTGCGCTTGTTATGTGGAGGCCATCAGACATGCTTGGGGGCCACTCAGGAGCCTGAGTGTTCTCACTACAGGGCACGGGTGACAGAATATAATGAGAAGATTGAATAGCAAGCCATCTCATCCGAGACCATCGGTGGTAAATAGGCTGGTCATGAATTTCTAGCATCCAGAACATTACCCTCTCCAGAAAATCATTATCTCATTTTTCTCATTTTGAGGTTGAATGGTGCTGTTTGACTGTGAATTGCTGAACTGCTCTGTGATTAAATGCTGAAGATTAACCGGAGCGTGGAAACTGAGATTATGATGTCACGTTTTTGAAGAGAAATATATCCATTGTCATGTACCCAATAATTTTCCATTCAACATTCAGGATTGCAAGCACAAGTCCAACCCGGTCTGAGACAAAGCTATGCACATCTGTCATACCCACCGCAGCTCTGCCGTAAATTAACGTGACACTTTACTGCATTCGGCATTAAATTCGACCACCAATTTCATTGTCACTTCTTTAGACTATAAACACACTTCGGGTAAGGTACATAAGCAACCACAGGTCGACACATAGGTAACAAGCAAGCCCCTTCACAAGCTCTTTCACAAAATACATCACACTTACTGTTGGGTTTTTTAAGCACACCCTTTATCAGGATAGTTGTATATTTACACTTGGTTCCATCCAACAAGCCTCTGCCCGGACAGCTAAGTTAGAAAAAGCCTGGCATGGTTGGTTGGTTATTTCGGCTTAGGGGAGCATCGACTGCTTCGGTCATACAGCGCCCATAGAGTCTGGCATGAAGTTAGTCTCCCCAGCCCGGGTAAGATAAGGTTCGAGTCGATTCACGTGCTCACGTGGCCCCCGCTGACAGTGGCAGCTGGCCGCTCCTGATACGGTCGGGGAGCGCCACCGAGGCGGGCGTGTCGGTGACTGATGGCAGGTTGTAAAATATAAAAATAAACATCTTCAACAGGAACAACAGACTTCACTCATATTTCCCACTATCAAGAGACATTGGCCTAATTTCGACTTCATTACCATGTGACTCAATCTGCTGCCAATTTAGTGTTCAACCCCTCTTTTTCCACGAGAGATTTATTCCACCGTCTAAATGACATTTGCAATGTTCAGGTCATTACCGGTCCACAGCTAGTTTCTCCTGGCCAAGAACGGCTAAGCCTGCCCCACCCAGCATTGCTCCGTCATACAGTAGTCATCTCCTCACCAGGATCCTATTGTAGAAGATGCTAGTGAGAAGCCAGAGAAGGTTGCCAATCAGTCCATGACTGACCAGCCAGAACAGACCGACCAGCACGCTCGGCGTGTAGAACCAGGCCACATTGACCAGCGCTATCGTCACCACGAACGCTGCCAGCGTGTGAATGTGGAGCACCGCCGCATTGGCGATGGCGTCGGTGCCGGCGTCGAACGCCCGGACGGGTGCCAGCAGCGCGTGCACGAACAGTGGCGTGCTGGAGTGCTGCATGCGGGCGAGCCAGCCACGCGCCGCCACAGTGAGCCGCCGCTTGGCCGGGTGCATGACGGTGCCCAGCAGCAGCGCCCACAGCAGCGGCTTCACAAACGGCTGGAACACGTTGTAGGTGGCGAAGACGACCGAGCAGAAGACAAGCACGAAGCCGAAGCCGGCGACGTTAAAGAGCGTCTGTTTGGCGACCTTCTCGTGACCGGATGGGATATAGCTGAAGACCGACTCCAGCGGCGTGCGCGCCGAGCCCGGCTGGGAGGCCATGGCTGCCAGTAGCTGAGAGGCCTCTGCTGGCACGGCCTCCTCAGTTCACACCTGGTGGCGCCTGTCTGCGACGCAATGGAACCTGACAATGCAGATGATAATTACTTTGCAGTCACTTGTCAATGGGTGAGTGAGGATTTGCACCAACATATTTCACATGCCATTTGCAAGTTGATGCCACATCAACTCCCTTGTATGCATCTATGTCTGCATCTATGTCTGTGTATATCTATGAATGCCAGCCTGGCTGGCTGCATGCTTGAACAATGTAGTCCATACATACCCCATACATACAAGTACCATACAGACCCTACATTACAATTTTGTCATATGGCTAGAAACACTTCTGTCATATGGCTAGCTAGAAACACACAATAGCCATCCATCACTAGAAAAGGAGTTTGAGCTATGAATGCCATTCATGATTTGGTGGGTTGTGTGATTATCTTGCAATTATGATAATATTTAATTACATTATCCAAGTTTGGAAGGCATTCTATAAGGAAATAAATTAAGTTGGATTTAATTATGCTATAATACATGTAAATATAAACCTACAATTGTGTTGTCCAGGTTTATATCTTCCATTTACAGACATAACCTGGATGGGCCATTATGGTTCATATTATGTCTGAAGACCATATGACTTTATGACTACCAAATGCATCAAGAAACACATTTCAAACAATTGTCACATGAGATGACAGGATTTTTTGCCATTGTCTGGTAGGGTCTGGCTAATGTGACTGGTGAGGTTGAAACAGTAGACTCAGGCTAGCACGAACAGAGGGGCTGGCAATGGGAACTGGTGTGATTATTTATTATGCTTTTAAATATTATTGCTTATAAATATTGTGGTCCGGATAGAAGTATGCCAATTGCAAATTAGTTATTTGCACACATTAACCATTTTGAACATTTCCATACTGCTCTCAGCCACCTGTGCTTGACCCATATTCATTGTTACTAACTAACTATGGCAATTGCAGTTTTTTTTGTACACATTTACAATTTTAAACATGTCCATACCACTATCAACCACCTGTGCTTGACCCATATTCATTGTTACAGGGTTATAGGTAGATCTGCACATCTTGGATAGTGACACAGGAACATCATGTAGCTTAATTCCAGATAAGGGGATTACTTCTGATGTGCTATGTTATAGGTGCCATACCAGCTTATAACATGGTTGTGTAACATTATTGTTAATATGGAGGTAAATTTGTGCTTCAAGATGCATTATGAATTCTTGGAATAGACCCTTTGAATACAATGTTTAAAAATATGACTAAGATCATGGGACCACTCATTTTCATGCAAATTAACATTTTTTGTATGCTGTTACCTAACTCAGTCCCTTTTAGGCCTTACTTTGCTCACAACCTGAAAAGCAAGCACTTGCACAGGAAATCACTTTCATAAACATGGTACTTCAAATATTTTTTAACACCTCATACTGCAAATTTACCACCTAGCCTAACTTGGAAGAAATAATATTGAAATGGAGGAAAATGTGAAGCAATCCCTAGGTAGGTATGAATCTTTTTCAAAATATGCTTGCACAAGGCAACAGCTCATTATATTATCTTACCATGCTTACTTAGATATGTCAGGATTAATTATGTATGCCAATAATGCTAATGAAGCTCAAATTGAACAAATTATTAGGTCCTTGCAGAGTTGCGGGTCAGGCTGCGAACTTTGAACACGAGTCCCACCCTACTTCCGTCGGTGCGGGGCGGGCCATGATAACTAGACGACGGGAGGACGGGGTGATGGAGGGCGCCCAGTGGTGCGGCCGGCGCGGCTGGTGCAGCGAATGGTGCGGACACTGGGGACACGCACCTGACACAGCCGCGCCGATAAACCACTGACATGTAAGTAGCTCTGCCACTGACAAACCCCAATCCTTGTTAAAAAAAACACACGGGAAAACAGCAATAGGAAATAAACACATTGCACCACATTTGTCTTAGTTAATAGATACCAAATTATTCACCGCACAAAAAAACCTGCTTCCAAATTCAGTTCCGTATCGCACGCAGTTCGAGATAGTACGGTTGATTGCGGGAGGTTGTTTGCGTTTTAATCAAGTGTTTGCCTGTTTGTAGGGATTCGACGTGAAAAACGTGTTGATGTAGGAAAGACACCTATATTCAGTCTCTTGATTTTTTTGCCCCCATGGTTTTGTTTTGCTTTTCGTGCCTGTGCCTCTGGCGCAGAGTTTGAGATATGTGCAGTAGTTAGGTACCTACCTAGGCATGGATAGGGTGTTTTATTCATATTTTTGCGACCCCTGTGCGTTTCTGTGCGGTTTTTCTTGCGGCTGGTCCTCCTCATCAAGCCATTTATTGAAATTGTAATGCTTTTTAGTTTGGCCCATGGGTGTAGGTATTAATCAAATTCAAATTTTATAATAAATTATGTGTAAGTTGTAAAAGCATGTTCGATTTTTGGCACATTTTTCATCATTGTCTTAGCACAATAATGAAGAATAAGTTGGCAAATTTTTAGCTAATCTCATTGCTACCAATACTTTACAGTATTGTTTGTTTGTTTGTTTATTGGTTGGTTCACAACCTTTACAGTATTTTGCTTCATGGTGTTCGCAAAACAAGTTTTACATACACTCCCCCAATAACGTAGACAAATTTGTTAGGTTTAGTTTGCCTAGATTAGTTAGGCTTTCATACATTGGTAATTGTTTTTCTTTGAAGCAGGCTAGTTTTGAATTAGATATATGTTAGGCTAGTTTTAGTTGCTTTTTATGTATTTGGAAAATTTGAAGGAAAAAATGAAGTGCTTTGTATATTACTTTGTATAATTTGCTTTGTATCTGAAAGGTCTGTCTAGGTTATGGTATGCTTCATTTTTCTTATTTTTATGCACTACTTCTCATGCCATGTTACTGGCTTCAATTGACACTGTAAAGCTCAAATCCACCACCACCATCCTTACTTGTGTTCTTTTGCTTGCAAAATGAAAAGCAAGTATTTGTACTAAAAATTGGTGATCCCATCATCTTATTCATGTTTGTAAGGATCATGTTGAGAAAATGCATTCCAAATACATAAAACACCTTAAAGCATGCATTTATCTATTATCTAGGGTCTTGGAAAGATGAATACACTAGTGTAGCATAATTTCCAAAGAAAAGTAATATACAGCCATTGCAATTTGGATTCAGAAACAAAAACTATAACATATTCTTGCCAGTTGCTCTGATTCATTATGAGGTAGCCAAATCACTTGTGAATGAAACTTGTGAATGCCAAGCTTTGCACCCTGTATTTGGACTCAAAAGTCTCACACAGTATGCACAAGTGTTTTGCTACAAAAAAAAGTTCTAAGGCCAATTTGCATCAACTCCTAAACTCATAACCCTGAATCCCTCAAAGAGATATTAAAAAACTGAGTTAGGTCAAAGAACCAGTAAATTTGTAGCTTAAGGTTGATATTTATTTTGGTTTTAGGGCATACTAATCTTCAGGCCATGGCACAACTTTTTGATAGCTTCAGGCTCAGAGTGTTTTTCAGGGGCCCTGGCCCAACTTTTTTGGTCCCAATTGTGACTTGCAAGAAACCTGGCACAATTTTTGTTTGCCCCCAGCATGATTTCCAGGGCCCAGGCTTGAACTTGTGAGGCCCCTAACATGAATTTCAGGTGTCCAACCCATTTGTATGGACCAATTATGATTTTTAAGAACAATGGCACAACTTTTTTTTGTGCTTCCATCATGATTTCAGAGGCCAATCTCCAACTTTCTATGGTCCCCAGCATGAATATTTGTGGCCCCAGCCAGCACGAATATTAGTGTGATTTTAAGAGCCCAGTCATTCTGTCTGCAGTCCAGAATCATTTTTGGAGCAAGGAGATGCTTTTTTTTTGCTCCCAGCATGATTTCCAGAGTCTGGCTTGACCCTTCAGTTTGTGTGATTTTTGAGGGCCCGGGTAGTACTTTTTGTGGTCCCAGGGCATTTTCAGGATCCTCTGTGTGTCTTTCAGGGGCCCCAATGTGATTTTTATCAGGCATGGTGCAATTGTTGGGCACACCAGTATAATTTTTTGAAAGCCTAGTGCTATTTTTTTCAAAATCCTGCCTGATTATTGGATGCCCACAACCTCTCAGCAGAGACTACTCAAATGACCCCCTTCAGTATGCCACTACTCATGCTCTAATGATTATATGGCTTACCAATGATGTCTATGGAGTATATCACACCAAATAAACTTTCCTATGCCCATTTAGCTGCTTGCACAAATATAGGAAAGTTGATTGATATTTGCTTGTTCCAAAATATTTACCCTAAATTCCTAGACATGTACATTACTGGTTGATGAAAAGCTTTGTTTGTGGTATATTGTAGTTCAGTGTTTTAGTACTTTTAATCCAACTGTCTTCATTGAATATATGTTGTCATTGAAATGATAGGCATCGCTCATCACTCATCACATTACTCTTCATATCAGTCCTCATGTGACCTTGTCAGATCACATCATGAGAGCCTAATCCTCTCAGGGATTCTGAGGGATTGTGAGAGGTGTTCCTGTGCCTGAAGTTGCATACTAGGGTGTCAATTTCACATTATTTTATCTATGTTTTGCTATGTTGGATGCCAGTACTGATAATACCCAGATGTCTCTCTCAAAGGGTTGGGTGTCTGTGTGCTGTGCTAAAACTGTGAAAATCCATTGCATTGTGAACATTTGTATGCTGTATTCTATACTACAGTCACATAATGGATGTATAATGGCTGTGATTTGTATTTTTCAATAATCAAAATACATGTAAATATTGTGTATAGTAGCTAGGACCAAGGCCAAATATAACACATGGCTATGTAATATGAAAGCAAGTAAAGTGCACTTGCAAATTGTATGTCTTGCCTTGATTATGTTATATTACTGCCTTCAGCCTTTGTAATTTTGTACTGTAGGCAATATTGATTAACTTGATGTTAAGTATGTTAGCAGTCAAAGAACCACAGTGAAACTCTAGTATGAATGTATTTTGGTACTGGCCAGTACATTTTCTGTTTTATAGTTTTTATAACAATGTAAGGTGAATATCCATTCATATATCTGTTGCATTATATTAACTACCAAATTAGTTCTATTGTTGTAAGGTCATATCCAAGTGTGCATGACTTAAAAAAGAAGTGCTGCAATGTGATATGTGCGGCTTATCCTTAGTTATAGTTTCCAGGGAGTTTTTCACATAATAAAATGTGCACACACTAATTTTAAGGAAATCTATATGTTTCAAAAGTGGGGTGGGGCAGCTACCATTTGCCCCCCACACACACACAAACACATACACTTTATGGTGTCCAATGCATGATTTACATCATGCTGTTAGCAAACTACGAGTACAAAAACAATATTGAAATTGGGTTCAGATTGTAACCTGACAGATCCATTGGCTACATCACTGTTCATGATGCATTTGCAGACATGGAAACAAGCTGGAAAGTCTTCAATGACTGTGTTCATGGACACATTAAGCTGCATCCGCTCTGTGTTCTGGTCATCGATACTCCACAGTTCCAGCGACTGCGCTCCATCAAACAGCTGGGCTCTGCCTACCATGTGTTCCCAGCTGCTGCACACAACCGATTTGAGCATTCCCTTGGGTTAGTATGGCTGCATACAGAGGCTGCTAGCTTGTTATTTGCATGGAGAATGGTATGTGTAGGTGTGTGGTGTGTAATTAGCATGTATTGCTGCTGGTCAAATCCATATAGATTGCATTGACTTTGATGGTGAGAGCAGTTGAGTATGCAGCCTTTGGAAGTTCGAGCCTTTGTTGTGTGTTTACCACAGGACACATTGTGGGTGTCGCTGTATATACACACAATCTGCATTGTACTGGCCCACACATCTGCTCCTCAGAAACACCAATATATACGCCAGAACAAACATGCATGCACACTTGCCTACATCCACACATTTTGTGTGCATGCACACATCCTTACTGCAGTGCATACAATACTTCAAGATGTATATACACACATTGATGTGGCTACCTAACAAAATGATGAAGTGCTGCTCCTAGAGGATTTTCTGGTGCACTTGTATGTGTGGATTCTATATCTTATCATATTTTCAATTCCCTCGAAATATTTACCCATGCCCGGCGCCTAGCGTTCTTTTGTCGATTTGTACATGTTTCGCTGTCTGCAAGGCAAGCTATTGTATATTATTACAGCGCATTGCAGTTGATATCCTCGCAGCTCTACTTTTCCCATTACCCCGCATCGTTGACCGTAATTACCCGCATCGCTGACCGTAAGGTGACCCTTTGGCCGCCTGCGTAGATGGCGCCACTGTCGACTCCGAGGCGGAGTGCTGCTGTCCTGCGCTGCATTGAAATACCAACCCTGAAAATAGCTCAGGTGCATTGATCACTAAGGGCGGCTATCTGCAGTTCGTGTCTGGTAGTGAGAGAGACCAGCCACACCCTTGTGGTGTACACAGTGTCTGTAAATGAACAACATAGTATTGTTTTAATTTTGACTAATGAGATGGATCTTTCAGCAAGCCAACTTACCTACGTGCGTGTGCAGTCAACACTCGCGTGTACAGCAACACTTGCGTGTTCAGTCAAAGACTACGTGCGTGTACAGCTTGCTTAAATTCTTTGAGCCCTTTCTGTCGTTATTATTGGTATGCTATTTAATTTATTGAATGCTTCCTTCCACTCACCATGTGGACTGAAGGCACGCAGGTATTACGAAAGGCATCTAGTGTGCACGTCCTTAATACACCTCCGGCCACATGCCACTTATCAGTAGAGTAGCGCCACACATTTGCAGAGGTTATTTTATCAATACCAGCTGCACCGGTGGCCGTAGCATAATCTGGACCGACAGGACGCTTGTGAGCGCCGGTGACCGTTGCATAAACTAGACCGACGGAACGCTTGTTAGCACAGGTGGTCGTAACATGAACTGGACCGACACGACGCTTGTGAGCGCCGGTGGTCGTAACAAACTGGACCTACACGACGCTTGTGAGCGCCGGTGGTCGTAACAAACTGGACCGACACACCGCTTGTGAGCTCCGGTGGTCGTAACATAAACTGGACCTACACGACGCTTGTGAGCGCCGGTGGTCGTAACAAATTGGACCGACACACCACTTGTGAGCGCCGGTGGTCGTAACATGAACTGGGCCGACACAACGTTTGTGAGCGCCGGTGGTCGTAACATAAACTGGACCTACACGACGCTTGTGAGCTCCGGTGGTTGTAACATAAACTGGACCTATACGACGCTTGTGAGCTCCGGTGGTTGTAACATGAACTGGGCCGACAGGCTGCTTGTGATGACGACTATGTTTACTGCAGTCAGGTTGGCACTAACAGCACTCAGGTTTGCTGTGCTGGCGGTAACGACGGCAGCCGTGTCATCGGTACAAATGTCGAAGTGTCTGTGGTGGCATCATATTTGTGGTAAGCCGTTCTTTGCCACCTGACCGGAACAACGCCGCGGAATACTCTTCTTAAGAGCGTGGCCGTCCTGATGGAGGCGGCCCGTGACAGTGGCAGTTGCTAGGCCATCCCCCTAAACAGGATGCTATCACAGTCACTTCTGACTTCAGCATTTATGCTAATGACATGCTTGCCATTAGTGCCATCCTAACTGCGGTCAATATAACTTTCAGCACAAGCTTTATGTTGGTCCAGCTTCTGTTATGGGTACAAGCGCTGCTGTCATTGCTAAAATAGCCTTTGGAAGCATGTACCACCATTTCACTGATAATCTATATGTGGTCTGAAGTTAACTAATATATCCCTTTACTAATACATGTGTGCCGTCATAGTTCAAGTGATGAATTAAAGTACGCATTCACACCTATCATAAGCTCAACATCATACCCAGAAGAACGATCGAAATGGCTTAAAATTATAGAAGCAAGCTGTAAAGAAGTGTTAACCGTACACTCACCTGGATTAGTTAGCTTGCTTCAAGGTCCATCCCATTTGTGGAATGTATAACGATGTGACCCATTAACATGTAAAATGGACATCAGAATGGTGCGTCTGGTCTCTATGTGTCCGGTACGAACTGCAATTAGTCGTCCTAAGTGATAAATGTGCCTCTGCTGTATTCAGGGCCGTTATTTTAACGCAACGCAACGGTCTGCTACGCGACAGCGACGCCCCGCTTCCGGTTCGATGGTGGCGTCATCTGTGCGGATTGGGAAAGGGTCATTTTACCACTATTATCGCGGGTTAAGGGAAAATAATAAGGATGGTTGGTTAACTACGACGCGTTAAAAAATACTGAAGCTACCCCATGATCATGTTGTTTTGGTTCAGTTGTCATAGTTTGCGCTGCAGACGGCCAAATAAGAAAAAAACACCCAAAGGCCAAAACAACTTCACGGCAGGATGCTGGAAGATGTTTTGATTTTGATGTTTTGATGTTTAGGATGTTAGGGCATATTTGGGATATTATTTGAGATATTAGGGCATATGCACCGGAACCGCGTCTGGCAGTAACACTTCAAAATAAAGCTGTAAAAGTGGTTATTGTACTGCACATATACATACACTCATACACCTGTGCACACATACATTACTGTGGCCCGTTTTCACGTCTTTTCATAAAGTTTGCTCCTCTGGATTTTTTTTGGTGCTTTCCATGCTGATTTCGAACATACCTAAGATTCCCATTTTGCTTTTTTTAAATCAATTAGCCTTCCGTTTTAGTTTTTTTTCGCCCATTTTTGCATGTGGCGCTGGTGGCGGCAAGATCATAGAGGGAAAGGAGAAATGAGTATTGTGCAGCGAATTTAACTTCGGATTATCTAGTAATGAACCGCGTAGCAATTTATAGCTGCATTTTACGTGTGAATATGGCCTGACTTGTACGGACCCTCGCATGGGCCCGGCCTCCGATGAAAGCGCCGCCCATCAGCCGGCGACGGTCCGTCGCTGACGTGCTAAGTTGACTGTCCGAATAGGTGCATCACGCAGCGACCCGCAGTCGCACGATATGTTTTGGCTTGGTCAGCTCCGGCGTCGTCAACTGGCTGACACCTAGCGTGAACAGTTCCGCCATGTAACATGGTGTCACCCTTCCACCATGTGACATGTAACCGATACACATGTTGGGCATGGTTGGTCGATTGTCGTCGACAGAGCCGCCATCTCCGAAGTATGGGTGGTGCAGTGTGTGGAGCCTGCCAGTACCGTGTGATTTGGTACGGTCCCTGACGCCCGAGCAGGGCGCCTGGCAGTCGAGAGGGGAGGACGGCTTGGGTGGACGTGCGATCGCACGGCTGATCATCCGGTAACGAGAGGGACTGTGTGACACAAACCTTGGAGAAGCGTGTGACTCTGTGTCCGGAGGACTGTTGGAAATGTCGCTGTGGGACAGTTGGTCCCCATTTCGCTTCCTTGTTGACCTGTTCAATATAGGGTGCACATCGGTAGTTGTGTTTCTGTTCAAGTTACTGCAGAGCGAGTACTGCACTAGACATCACGAGCCAGGAGAAGAGAACTCTCCTACAACTGTACAAATGCGCCAATCCATTATCAACGCGTTGGTGCTAACCTGGGCAGATCTCACCAAACTACGTTGTTCTAGTCTCAACATTTTTCGGATTGAATAGGAAGCGTGATACATTACCTTTTGCAGGATACAAAACAAGGAGAGGTCCGGGACCTCCCCATCTCACATGGAATCTCCATCCATAATGTTAACAAGAATCATCCTTCATTTGCTGCTTCGCGATGTCTTTCAGAAAGAAGACTGTCGCTCCACGATCGTACCCTAGGTGACTAGAGATCCTCGACGGCAGGCCACGTCTGGAGCGGCGCTGGCCGCTAAAATCGTGCTATTCACATTCTGAGGTGAATTTAGCTGCCAGCAAACGTACTGACGATTACCAGTGGGTACCAGTAGACCACATCAAGCCATCCGATTATTCACAGTGGCTTCCAATAGGTGGCAGGGAATCATTACAACCAAGGTCATTGTATAACAATTTGATATATGACTGCTGGATATAATGTTCATCACTAAAAGTGGTTGCTTAAGTTGTCTGTCTATGTAAGGTGCAACAAGAAATCACCCGGCTATAAAACCAGGACACTAAAGAAGCGACGGTGGCAGAATGACACGATCGCCACTCGAATGGCATCGCTCTTCGACGTGTCGCGACCGACCGACCGACCGACTGACTGACACAGTCAGTCAGTGTGCTATAGAGAAATAATTAGATATATGTACACACACATGTATGTATGTATGTATGTATGTACATGCGTGTGTATATTAATTCACAAACAGGGAGAGAAAGGGATAAATAATTCGTCTTAACACTGACGTGTTGATAATGAATTGGCGTATTTTTACAAGAACCACTTTCCCTCCCCTCTCTCCTGTATACTATATCTTGTCAGGCCAAGCGCAGCATGCAAAAGGAATGAGATGATAAGGCAAAGTTGAAATAACCTGTTCGTTCACTTTTTCTTCAAATCATCTGAATATCTGGTCAAATTCGAAATCAGCGTTTAGAAAACTCCCGAGAGTACTTAGGGAAGCAAGCACTCCAAAAATGGCGTTGAAAAACAGCCCGCCTTAATACGTATGCATCTGTACACAAATGCGACTGTGGTTGCACTATGCGCATGAACAGCACACAATTTGGCATCATTTTGGGTAAGTAGAACATTATCCATCTGGCTGACGTTGGATCCCTCTAGCAGTTTTAAGTTCTCTTACCGATTTTAGAGTCTCGTTGGAATGGAGAACCCGTTACAGGCTCGTATTCGCGCTATATGCACTCTTCCACATCCTTGCGATGTAATGAATATTTTCCAATTCCGGACCACGACCACTATGCACATATATAAATATTTATCGGTGCATTCCACATACAGGCTTATATACCCGTGTCAACATGTTTCATTCCCCCTTTATCTCGGTCAACATCGAAAATAACTGGCTCAGCAATAATCTCAACCTACTGAAATGTATTGGTATGACATCTTACGGCGCTGACCGTAAAACCCTGATGATATTTTACAAGTCCGGTCCAAACTAGACTACGCGTGCTACGTGTACGATGGCGCTTGCGACAACAAGCGTACTTCGGATGCAGTGCACTGCTTAGCACTGCGTACTGGTGCATTCAGAACATCATCGGCTGCGACCCTGACGGCAGAGGCCAATGAACCGCCGCTGGCACTGAGACGTGAAATGTTATGCTTGCTCCATGCGTGTAGGTTGCAGCAGTTTCTCACGCGCTCCACTTACGACGCAGTTTTATCCCACCACATTTTGTCACTTTTCTCAAATACACAGAGTCTGAGGACATTACCATGTTGCATGCGGAAAACAGAACCTTTTTAAAAGTAGCAGAACGAGAGTGTCCCGAGTGATGCGAGTACATAAATTACCGATGCCATCCTGGACCCTGCTGTCACCTCAAATTGACGTATTATTGTCAGCCATGCACGAAGGGACATTCCATTGGAATTTTGTCGGTCAAGAACAATTAAGCACCTGGATTCCCGCCGAGAACATACAAGGATTTTTACTAATGGCTCCAAGAGTACCACAGGAGCAGGGTGCACCGCACATTTGTGTGCGGTACTATTGTACGTTAGTCTAATTTGCCTGCGTAAATATCTGTTTATAGCTTATCATGAACACATTGCAATTGTGAAGGCACTGCCATTTATGCAAGTTTTTCAGGACGTTCTTAATGTGATTATCTCTGACTCTCCAAGCAGCCTTTTACCATTGACTGTTTTTTATTCCTCAGACCCGCGACTAATTGGCATTCTCGTATGAATTACTACGTTGGAACGAGATGGAAAAACCGTCCACTTGTGCTGGATCCAAAGTCACATCGGGGTGTGCGGCAACGAGCACGCAGACTCTGGCGGAGTGGTCATCACAGAATCCCCGCCCACGCACATGTCCACTTCCTGCAAGGGACCATCTTTCCAGGATTACAACTTGCATCCTTGCTCAGTGGCAAAGGGCATGATATAGAGGAAGCAACAAGCTGCATACAATCAAGCCACATTTAGGACCTTGGGTGTCATGCCTGCGGTGACTGAGGGACTGTGGTGTCCCCGCTGTTCGGAAACCCTGACTGTGCGTCACCAATACTTACGCGCCAGTACTTTTCACCAGAGCTCCAATTGTTTTATGGAAGAAACGCGAAGCGTTTGACATCTGAGGACATTCTGAGAAACAACTCAAGCCTTGTATATTCTGGAAAATTGTTCGTTACTTGTCAGCGATTGGATTTGAAACCACGCAAACACCCAGATGATAGTTGGTCGGTGCGCCCTTAAGCCCAAATTGTCGATCAATCACGAACAGTGAAGCACTAGAATATAAATTATGGGCCCAAATGATCAAGTTCGGTCGAAGCGCCCTAAAGCTTAAATATCTAACCAACCGAATTTCTCGAAGCTGTTCCTTGTGTTGCTACGTGGGATAGAGCTGTGCGTGTTTAATGAAGTTCGGGGGATAATTTCCATCTATAATAATTTCGCTTATGATTTTATTGCATTATTGCATTTTATGCATTTTATGCATGATTTATTGCAAGATTAAATTGAGGCTGAAATCGCTCCAGTCCCAATCATTTTGGAAAAGTTCTATTCCTGACTGACACCCGTGATCACTCACCTCATCTTCATCACCGTGGTCTCAAGTATACCCGTATTTTCGATAAGTGCCCCGGCGTATCTTCGTGAAAATTGTATTAGCCAGCAAGCATTAGATGGAAATGGCCGCTGAATGACGAGATTTTCAACGATACTTTGGCGTATTTTTGGGTAACAGTGGACCGTCCAGTTTGCTGGAATACTGCTGATAAATTGGCAACGGACGTGACTCAGCTGGAGAGTCGCAGAGCAGCTGGGGCGATAACCCGGGCAGGATTTTTTTTCATGCTATGTCATCAGCAAACACTCGTGTAAAAATTATTTGAGATACGTGTTTGCCGTGAAGGTTGTCACGGCCGTCGCTCTGGCCCACTCTCCGCAACTTATTCATTATTCATACATTCATTATTCACGTACTATTCTTAATTTCATTTTGTCATCAACACCATGTTTCTGATGTAGATTGCCACCCTTCCCATTTCGCCTCTAACCGAGACCTAGTCGCAAAAGGAACGTTGCTTGCCACGAGACCAATTTAAGGGGACCCGTTTGTATTCCGTTGGGTAACCCGTAACTCTCCATCACAGGTGCAATGCCAAAATGTCCCGGAACGTCTCTGGTGCCGGTGAGTTGGACAGGGCGATCATTTTGAGAAAGCAGGGAACTGCACACGTGAACGTATCATTTCACAGCGTAACCTGTGATGTGCAGGCCTAGTTAAATCGAGCTCCGGATGTGAACACCAAGCGCGGTAGTTAATGGCTGGCAAAGGCTTTGAAGTTGAGCCAATAAGAGCAAAGTGGTCGCTGAAAGCGAATTCAGACCGTGTAGATGCACATGCAGTCTGAGTCGAACGTTTATGGAAGGCTATTGAGGTCAGTGACCTCACCTAAGTCAGAATCGCCACAGCATAGTCTGAGAGCATCCATCAAAGCATGCAAAATTAAACATCTGGCATACTAACTTCGGAACGGACAAATACTAGAATTTCGGTAAAATACATCCAACATGTCCTGAAATGGCGTTAAATACAACCATTTTGCGCCAAAGCATACGCGATAGCTCCGCCACCAGCTGTGCCAAACTATCGTATTCCGGTACACGTGACTAGCTCCTTGGCGTGCTGTCAACTCTGGAGCTGTTTTGTGTCAACCGCTAGAGCTCTCCCCTCCCCTTACTCGATTGCAAAAGCTGGCAAAACGTGTTCGGTGTGCGAATGTCAAAGAACGCCACTTCTGTTAGATTGCTACAGTTGTGATCGTCTGCATGATTGCCGTGATTTTGCACGCGCCGCGGCGACTATGAAAGCGACGTGTGGACGGGACAGGGAGGTTTTTATGGTTGTCATGGAACCTTCCCAAACAGGGTTAGTTGGAGGGAGAGGATGGTAGGGAGAATTGACCACCTCAAATTGTGTATTAGCATCGGGATTATAAATTAATTATCCAGTAGTGGCTAATACGTTTTCACTCTCCGCTTCGCCCTTTCACACCAGGTCTAGGGTTTTTATATTGTTAATTTTACACTAATTAAGCGAGGTAGAATTGGGTAGGTTTGTGTCGAATTTTTGGAAACCTCATTTTCCATCCAAAATGTTTGTGGCCGCGACCTGACCCGACCTGGGGGCTGCAGTGTGGCGTACCTGGCCGCGGAGCTGGTGACCGCGCTGCGCCACAACCAGCCGGAGCTCAACATCTCGGACACGGACGTGACGTGCGTCAGCCTGGCCGGACTCTGCCACGACCTCGGCCATGGCCCGTTCTCGCACCTCTGGGAGACGTTCATGGCGAGAGCTCGCCCCGAATGCGACTGGAAGGTGGGTGATGACGGAATACATAGGACAACTAAGAAAATGTGGCCAACATATCAGAAATATAATTAGGAATAAAATTAACACAATTCAAAACTCATGTTGGTTAGAAGTGAACAATGACAGGAAGGTTGATGTAACAATTGAAAGGACAAAATTAAACAAAAGGGAATTGACGTTAAATGGTCAAAAATCAGACAAATTGTAATGTTAGAAATCAAATTGGAAAGCATTCACCAGGTCAAATGTGAACAGGACTAGAGTACAAGTACAAGAGCACAAATGAAAAAGTGTATTTGAAAAATAAAACAGACTGAAAATTGCATGAACAAGCATTATACAAAAAAAATACTGCTGCATATTAATCACGGACAGATGACACATCTCACAGTTCGTTAATTCGTATCTAACCAAAATCGCATCTATATCAATTTGAATGCGAATAAGTCACTTGAAGAAATGTGCATACGCCCTAGAAATATAACAGTAATTCCAGTGACTAATTGAAGATCGCTAATTTGTGTTTTTTTTACATGGGTTTTCTTTTTAAATAATGTGAGCAATTATATTGGCCTTGTGTCGCATTCAGCGGCCGCACGAAGTGGCACCAACACCGTTATGTCAATGATTATGTAGTGAAGTCTCCTTCGTTGGCCGCGTGAATAGTCTTGGGACCTCGCGTAGCGATAACGCCCGTTCAAAGATAGCGGTACGTTTTACTTTATATTATATGGTTGCAAATGAGGGCCGAAACAGGTGACAAGTGTCGACAGACAATTTTAAGTTCCGTCTGCCGACACTACAACAACGGCAACGACCGCAGGTAAGACATGTGCGCTCTCTCGGTTCTCTGTCACAATACATTCCAACACCACTCAGCCGGGATGTGGCTGCACCCTCGGTACCATGATTAGCGGCCAGGCTAGTGACGGGGCATCATTGCCCGCCGGCGATTGGTGATGCACATTTTGACACACCTCCGGACAATATGGCCGCTAATGGTGATTCATAAGTACTCATATACCGGCCACGTGCTGAAGGCACATTAAGGAGTTCCTAACCTATGTACAACGGATGCAAGTCGGTACACATAGTTTGGGCATTTTTTAACTTTAAACATTTTTAAATTTTGGGGGGGGCGGGGGTAAAATTTTTTTTTTTTTTTTTTTTGGGGGGGGGTTTAGGTTTTTGGGGGGTTTATTTTTTTTTTTTTTTTCTAAATTTTTTGTTTTTTCCCCTTGTGGTTTTTTAAATTTTTTTTAATTTTCTTCCTTTGGGGTTTTATTTTTTGTTTAAAAAATCATTTCAGGTGTTACAATGACCCCATAGCGGCATGTAACACCCCGGGGTCAATTGTACCATGTTAACGAATGCTGCGGTAAAGCCACTTTTTATGAAAAAAAATTTTTATTAAAAAACAATTGTATCTTACTCTCTGAGCTCTTCCTGGAATATAAATCACAGCTCTACTCAAAACAAAAACCACATCATCAAAATACAATTACGTTACGGAACAGAGCTATACCCTTGCACCCAGGTTTTTCTGGATTCAAAAGCACAGCTTTTCAGGCTAAACAAACTAACTAGCAGGGCTCTGAAACCTAAAACACTTCTTGACTATTTGTACTGAAGTAGGGCAAAACATCAAAAATCACAACTCGAAACATTTCCAATATCTGTGACGCTCGGTCTGTGGTCGCCTACTCGGTGTCCGATTCACAGTTTTCACATATGTACGCCTCATACTTTTCGACAGCGGTACACGCCTCGTGGGCCCACATCGCGCACATCTCGCACCGGATCCACCTTTCTTTAGATCGGCTGGTATTAAAACTCCGACGCACACAAGGCAGAAAACTTCTTCAGCGTCATCACTACTGTTGCCCTGCGGGACTCCGAGCCCTCTTGACACCGGCCTTCTTCGTCTTCTTCTCTTCGTGCTTGTCCATGCTGAGGTTGAGCTTTTTCGGTGCTTGTTTGCGTTTCTTTCGACTCTGTTCTAGCTCGATCGCTCTCTTCTCTGGCGTATCTGTCAGAATTGCAGCTTTTCCTTCCTTGGGCAGAGGCCGAATGTCTTCAGGGGTGAGCGGTGTCGAAGCGATCCCTGATAGACCAGGCTGTTCGATCGCTGATGGACCAGGCTGTTGGCCTCCCGATGGAGGTTGTTTTTTTCCCGAGGGACAGGGGTTTTTTTTCCCAGATACAAGGGTTTTCTCTACCGCGGATTACCAGGGTTTTGGATTCCCGATGGACCAGGATTCCGATCACCAGTGGACAGCCTGTCCGATACCCGATGCTCAGAATCTGCAGGATGTGCTATTCATCTGTTGTCTCGCCTTCGGATGTATGGCTGGCGGAGAGTGCAGTCAGTCCCTCTGGGGCGGTGTGAAATGTTTTTTGGTGCAAAGTCTTCGTTGGTGAATATGTCTGGATTGTACGGACTGATGCCTGTTGTCCTTTTTTTTTTTTTTTTTTTTTTTTTATAAACCCCCTACCCCCCCCCCCTCTGTGGTTTTTTTTTTTTTTTTTTTTTTTTTTTTTTTTTTTTTTTTTTTTTTTTTTTTTTTCTTTTTTTTTTTTTTTTTTTTTTTTTTTTTCCCTTTTTTTTTTTTCTTGTGGGGGGGGGGGGGGGGTGGGGGGTGGAGGGGAAAATAAGAAAATATTTTTTCCTTTTTCTTTTGCTTTTGTTTTTTTTTTTCCTTTTTTTGTTTGTTGTTGTTTTTTTCTAGCACCACCAACCCCGTTTCCTCGGGTTTTTTTTTTTTTTTTTTTTTTTTTTTTTTTTTTATTTTGGTAATTCTTTTTTTTCATCCAACCTTTTTTTTTTTTCTTTTAAACCCCCCCCCGGCTTCCACCAAAAAAAAACTTTTTTTTTTTTTTGTTTTGGAAACACAAAAATTGGGGGCACAGTGTTGCCCCTTTCGCTTGTGGCATTCCACATGGTAACGAGGTGTCTCCGCTCTCCCGAGGTGAGTCCTCCCACCTGTTTCACGCCTTTCCCAGCCACCACTGCCGTCGGCTTCTGCACTGTCGTACAGCCAGTTTCATAAGGTTCCTATCTTTGACGGATCAAGTTCGTGTCTTGCGAGGACGATCCCCAGCTTATCGAAGAAGTTCTTCACGTTTTCACGTGCATCATTGCCTGCGTGATGCACATTTTGACACACCTCCGGACAATACTGGCCGCTAATGGTGATTCATAAGTACTCATATACCGGCCACGTGCTGAAGGCACATTAAGGAGTTCCTAACCTATGTACAACGGATGCAAGTCGGTACACATAGCCACAACATTTTGATTACAGTCATCGTGTGAGTCGGACAGCATTCCTTTCATCGCGGGCCAGAAGCATGATTAAACCTGAACCACTTTACGTATATAAGGATGCTGAAGTACAACGCACATGTGCTGGATGACACACCATTTGGCTTTCCGTTAAGTCGCTGATTAAATCAATGTTTTGGGGTATACATATGAGGTATCTGTTAATCGGATTCGTGATTGTGCTAGAATGACGTTGCCATGATGAAGCTACATTGCCGCATAATTCAATCTATCTAAAGTTTTACATTCGCTGCATGACCGATGTAGTCGATGCGTCCATAAACTCCAAAGCTTTGCATTCGGTGACGTATTTAAATTATATATGGAATGTCATCAACGAATCGATTATTTGTGGTACATTGGTGTTTCCGGCGTTTTTTTAAAATAATTAATCTCACCTAGCTTGACCCAGGGGACGAGTGGCCTAGGGGTAAGTTGCTCGTCTCCATCGAAAGGTTCTGTGTTCGAGTCTCACCTGTCGCTACTCTTCGCCCACGACCAATCGGCGTGAGAGATTGGCGACGCTGCTTGACTCAACGGTCGATGTGTCGTAAACCAATAACCAAACCAACCTAGCTTGACCTGTGACGGCGTTCATAAGGTGTGAGGGTTCTTACGCTGGCCAACGTTATGTTGAGTATATTTTAAATACTATGAGTCTGCAAGAATGGTTTGGAGATATTTATAGGAATACTAGAGATAAAGTAGATACTAGAGATAAGTAGATAAAATATTAATGACCATCACCCATATTGGACATGTCTAAGGTTAATATGGAAAAATGTAGCGCAACAAAACCGCATGTTTATTGGAAACCATGTATGAGCATGCTTTCTGTAGGCAGCCTTGCTGCTAAACACGTGCTGTAAATCGCCCAGAAGTTTACAGTATTAAGATCATTTTTCAGTCTTCTGTATCAATCGATGCGAGATCACAAGTATTTTGGTGTGTTGTATCTTGGTACCTGTGGATGTTCCTTGAATCTGGAAAAAAAAAAATGATTTTGAATAAAGCAAATGTTTGACAAGTCAAATGTTGCAGGAAAAAGGTAAAACTTGGGACTCTTCACATCCCACAGCACAGGTCGCACTATACGGCACTATAATCGCGTATTAACTATATATGCATGTATGATCTTTTCCCGTGATTATTTCAAAATCACCGCAGCTGCATGGCGGCATTTGAACGATCAGACAATGCAAAATATAAGCGCAGCTCGAGATGCAAGTGTGGGTGAGGTAGCACTCAGAAGCACAGCAGATTTGCGATTTGCGGTAGTTCTGCATTCATCGAAGGCTGAGCTGGACGCGGACTGACGTTATCCATCCATCGGCAGCACGAGACGGCCTCTGTGGAGATGTTCAAGTACCTGGTACAGGTGAACGACCTGATGCCGCAGTTCGAGGCGGCCGGCTTGACGAAGATGGACCTGCTTTTCATCGAAGAGCAGATCGCCGGCCCCTGCTCCGACACCGGCCGCTATAAAGGTCGCACCAAGGAGAAGCGTTTCCTCTATGAGGTCAGTTTTCGCTGGTTGCCAGTAGCCTACTATTATTGCTAATGTGTCCGATTTTCCCACGTCCCATTGCTGTTACAGAGCACTGATTTCGCCGCCGGTGGTAGAGTTTTCAAAGCTTCGTTTTGGCGTTTTGCCAGCAAAATGTGTTTTGTCAGGTTTACCAGATTTCACGGACGTTCAACTCATACTGTATACCTTTAGGAAAAATGCAGAATCTGTGGCGAATCTTTCCGACCACCCAGACACTCCTTAATTTTTACAGCCATATATATATATACCTTGTATTCACCGCGACTTCAGGAAGTTATTGCGTCGTTTTAGGCCTAGCCATCCACTGGCGACACATGGTCACCTTTTAATAGGGAACGACATCCCTCTTCATGCACTCTGTTCCATACTACGTGCAGTGGTTGTGGACTGCCGTCTACTAGACAGGGACGGATCCAGGAATTTTGGGGGAGAGGGACACATATCCACCAATGGGCGCCTTCGGCGGAAAATTTCGTTCAGCAGAGAAAGGGGTGCGTCCTCGGGCGTACTGAAGCGGCGCGCATCTCGTCTCTTTCGCTTCTTCCCCCAAAAGGGGTGCCTTTGGTGGAGAAACACAACCGTTCATCGGGAGGTCTGCACTTAAGCCTTCCTGAAGGCACGCGTCCCTTGGTCGAAAGAGCGGTACGAGGGTGGGTACCCCCAGCACCCTCCCCCACTCGTGTATCCGCCTCTGGTACCCATTCTGCGTAGTTCCCTTGGTCCTTGCAGGGTTGAGAAGTCGCCGCTCCAAATGCTGCCGTACGACTCATGAGACAGCACGCATCGTGCATCATGAGACCTCTTTAAATTCCTTTAACAATTCAATTTTGCAATATATCGCTCATCTAAGCGTCTGTTGGTATGAACCATTGAGATATAAGCTATGAGGTGACGAACATCCCATATTATTGGTGCAAAATGACCACGTGATTAGGGCGCCCTAAAACACCAAAACGAATGTCACTGTTGATAGTGCCACCTTTTTGGCGTGTTATTACAGTAAACACATTACTAAAATCACGATCCCTACTTTGTGATGCTACGTAATGACGTCATTGTGACATGAGTTAGGTTGCGTTCTGTTTTGGAGCATAGTATCTTGCCAAAGAAGTGACTTAGATGTTCATTTAAAGGTTCGAGAAATATTCTTCATTTATCTAGCAGTAATGATTGGATGCGATGACAGCAGAATCATATCTTATAATTGGTCAACGCACTATCTGTCAAAATATGAAGTTTCGGGTTTTCAAGGTCACGCAGCCAGGGCAGATCAAGTTTGGATCATGCCTTCATTTTAATGCGATATTAGTGAAATTGAAACGTTCGTTGGGGAGCAATTCAAGGAAACGTTTGAAAGGGTGAAAATAGGTACGGACAAATAATTAAGGAATATATAACAGCCAAAAAGTTAACTTCAGCTTTCTGGTCAACCTGAAATTTAATGTGTTTGCAGGGGCGCGAAATATTATATTCAACGTGACGTCATGTGTAAAAAAAAAATTTCTTTGCTCGTTCTCACCGGTCAGTTTTCTTTGTTTACAATCACGTTATATTGTTGACAATGATTGCATACAAGACAAATTGTACAATTCTAAAGATGGACAATAATTTCACTGAAAATGCTCTACCTATGCTCTTGTAATTTGTATTTTGAATTATACATTTTAACCGTAGTCCTCAATCCCTCTCCTGATTTTCCACTTTACTCCCAACCCTATTTTAAGACACTATTGCGCAGTCCGTCCACTCTCAAGTTTGAATTAAAGCAATGCATATTTAAGTTCGACGAAGTATGGGAAAGACATTCTATACGTAGCAGTTAGATATGTGACGTAACCAAGATTCTACCTTGGCTATAATGTGGAAGTTCCGAGTGATGTGACTTGATGCCCTCTAAAGCTCGAATGACTAACTTCTGTGTGGTGCGTCATTGTATATCCAACCGCATCTCCGAAACTACCTTCACCCTATATAGTGCTGCTTGACGAATAACGTTTCATAGGAAAGTATCCGATGGTTAGCAACTCGGTAGTGGACTGAAGGCAATCGTCGGTTTGTTTCGATTATGCGTCCGCATCGTACCATTTTGTGTCGACAGATCATCTCCAACAAGAGAAACGGGATTGATGTCGACAAATGGGACTACTTCTCGCGTGACTCGCAACTTCTTGGGATCAACATCAGCTTTGATTACAAACGGTGCCTGCTGTACAGTAGGTAGGCTTTACACGACGCTGGTATTTGGTTACTATTTCACTTATTCAGGTAAGTCGTGTGTGCGTCAATGAAGACCATTATGCCATTGAACTGAGCGGCCGCATATACTTGTTGATCTCCGTACTTGTGATGATTCCATTACTGAATCAGATTCATGAATGCTTGCAAGTCATGGTGCATCTGCCAAGGTAGATTCTAACGCACTTCCCTTCCACCAGAGTGATCGAGGTGGAGAACGAAGGGTTCCAGATATGTACGCGTGACAAGGAGGTGGGCAACATGTACGACCTGTTCTACACTCGTTGGGTGCTGCACCGTCGCGCCTATCAGCACCGGGTGACCCGCATCATAGACCACATGTCAGTACGGTAGCGGGTCTGGTATGACTGCTCATTGTCGACAACATGTCAGCATGGCGGCTGGTCTGGTGTGACTGATGGCTCAGTATCGCTACATGTCAGTATGGCGACGGGTCTGGTACGGCTGGTGGCTCAGTATAGCTTGCATGCCAGTATGGCGGCGGGTCCAGCACGAGTGTTGGCTAATTATCACCACATGTCAACACGGCGGCGTATCTGGTACGAGTGTTGGCTCATTATTGCCACATGTCAGTACGGCGTAGGGTCTGGCACGAGGTTGGCTCGTTGTCGACCACATGTCAGCACGGCGGCGGGTCTGGTGCGGCTGATTGCTCATTATCGTCCGCATGTCAGTACGGCGGCTGGTGGCTCATTGTCATCCGCGTATGCAGTGAAGATGCATCAAGAGTGGTTTAGATCTCCATGTGTAAAACAAGCATGTTAAGCGGTGGAATGAATGATTTTGTATTTTCTTCTTTTTTCAAAAGCCGTATGTTGTTTTTTCAACGTTGTACAATTATTTATCTTCGATATACTCCGTAAGTTCAAAGGTGGATTAACACTCGCACGTCCGGCGGTCCGCGCCAACTTCGCATGTCCGGGGGGGGGGGCAGATGTCTGCCCCCCATAAGGTCTCTGGAACTATGCTAGTTAGCGACAAACGGAAAACGGCGTTGGATAGCTGGTGACGAGCTCTATCGAAAGTGTTTCGGTATTTTTTCGCTCAGGTCAACATTCAGGTCACTGGGCCATCATAGGTAAAATTCAACCAGATCAGGTGGGACTCAGATATTGACACATATCTCAGGACCTGTAACAGATAGAAGAAAAAATGGCGAACGCTATTCGACTGTCCTTGAAATGCGCTACCGACAATAGGCGGTGTAGTTTAAGGTCAGGTCAACCGAAACTCAGGTCAAGGTCATGAAGTCATGACCTCAGGTCAAGGCCTAGGGTGGTCATGTAAGTTATCAGTCGACACGTATTGACGATACAAGCACAATGACGGCAATTTCAGCCTTCTAGCTCAATGCAGTGCGATGTAATGCGCACAAATGTGTAGTGATCTCAGGTGACCTCAGAGACCTTGGTGAGGTCACTGAGCAAAAATGTCAGCGGTAACATTGAGCATAGCTTCTATCTACATGCCACAACCGTTGTGAGATCATTCCGAGCGCAAATATGTAACTAGGAAACATTTGTATATTTTACCAAAGCTCTATAATGGGGAAGCCATGGCAGCGACCTGACCTAAGGTCAATGCTACGAAAGAAACCCGGATATACATATTATGGTCCCTGAAGAGATCATGACATGCTATAAGTTTGAAAGCAATCGCCCAATTATTGTGGAAGTTATGCCACCTAGAACTCCGAGTGTAGTTGGGTCACTTCGCCTGACCTGGTGACCTGACCTGAGATGACCCAGGATTAAAAATGTATGAGGATATTCGGAAAGGACCAATGAACAGCTATGCGAGGTTTTGCCTTGCTAACCCTATTATTTTGGAGGCAAATGAGAAAAACCGGAGGGGGGCAGATATCTGCCCCCGGACGTGCGCGGGTTAAGGTGTATGCGAACAACCGACAGTTTGCCAACGTAAGCAGCTGTGTTTGGCTGTAACTATTTTCATTTGCTGATATATTCATTTTGGAGGCTAATAGCCAAAGCAATCACGACTTGTATCAGAATGGTGGCCCGATGCATGGATGGGTTGGGAGCTTTTTTACTTTTGTGCCATTCGAATGTCACGCCGATGTCCTCAATCTATGCGCACCAAGTCGTCACTCCATGGCCAATCAAACTACCTGGAAGTTGGGCCGGTTAATCGATTAAGTAATTTGTCAGCAGTGGCATCACCAACCCACAATGCTTTAGCACCGGTTTTCCACGTCCGGAGTAGATAGCTGGTTGGAGAACGACCGCAGCGCCAATACCAGGTGCCAATGCCATCGTGCCTTTGCGGAGGGAACTACGACACACTGCCAATTGTACCAATGGGTAATTTAACTTAACCGGCTCATGTGCGTCCGGGGTCATGGCATGAGCAGGAAATCGCCGGAGCGTCAGAACGCCATCCGGTCGACAGTGGAAATCGTTTGAGCCGTATCACAGCTACAAAGGGTATCAAGTACTGCTCGACTGACACTATGGGTGCTGCTGTGAGGTGCACAAAAGGCGTCGGTTGTCTTTCGGCGTGGAAATTGGCCATCCAATGTAAATATGCCAAAATTAACTAGCTGTTATATCACTCCGATAGAAATGTTTTCTAGATGAACGTACACTTCGAACACTTTAAAAGTAGCATACGTCTTCTCCGCAGATATTTGAGATTGTTCGAAATTATGAAATGTCGTGGGTTTCAGGTTTATGCCGACTTTATTTATACAAAGCCGGCTGGAAGATGACGGCGGTCGTTGTGGCAGCGCCTGCCTTGTCACACGGTTGGCGTGCTTCAGGCTGTGCGACATGCTGCTGCTGGCCGACCCGCACCTACGGCTGCCGGACCCGGCGGCGCCCGACTCGGCCGGGCTGGCCATGTCGCGCGCCTGCGACAGCATGGCCGTCTACTCGCTGCTGACGGACCACGTGGTGCAGCTGGTGGCGCAGAGCGTGACGCCGCAGCTGGCGGCCGCCCGCCGCCTGCTGCACAACATCCAGACCCGCCAGCTGTACAAGTTCGTCGGCTCCAGCCGGCCGACCACCACGGCCAGGGGCGAGGTGTGTCCGCGTAACAGTCGGCTCTTAGCTGGGACGTCCGATGAATGCCTTCGGAAGGTTTGGTGTTAGCCGGTTGGCGGTGACCCGATGTTCCGTTTGCTGTAGGACGAGGGTGACTGCATTGGTGAATGAGAGCGCGGTAAGACGTCAGATAGTTGATTGCTTTCCGTGGCGTTGGGGATCCTCATCGGTGCCGAGATAATCCGGCAGCGAATATGGAGTGATAACCCCTCGCAATAAAATTAAATACCGAACTGTAAGCATTACGTCGCAGCGTAAGATTTGTCATGCTCCTGGCTGCGTTGGGAATTCATCCCGATTCGTCCACCTCCACGCTCCGTTTTGTTTTTGATGCGGTAGAGATGGATTGTTGGCATTCATACTTGTATCTTTGAATTTCAGAATTTTTGGAACATTCTGTGTATCGCTTTTGGCTGACGTTCCAAATGGCATTGGAACTTCTACCTCACATTTTTGTCTACCAATTATGTCTTCCGAGAACCTGACGAACATTGTTAGCCAGGTTTTGGATGCCAGTTCGTTCAAGTAACTGTAAGAAGTACTTATCAGATAACACAAGTATATTGTATCAAACGATTTGCACGGGCTCGAAGCGCCCTAAATAAAGTCCCCCCCCCCCCCAAAAAAAAAAAGTGACTAACTAAAAGGTCTTCATTTTGTGGAGAATGGTTGAGCGTCAGCGTCAATATATATGTTTGTGTGTCATGCCTTTTCAATGTTCGTGAAGGATGCCAGTAAATTTCACCTTGTCTGTTCATGCCAGTTATAATGCGGAAGCATTGCGAGCGTCTGAACACGACGCGTGATATGACTAGATTCCTGGATGCCAGTCATCATATTGTTTCTTCTGATATATTGTGCTTGGTGAACTCGGGGTTTCCACCAAACAGCAACATTTTCCAATAGAAGTAGAAAAATACCAGTGGTAATACTGAGATAGGCGAAAATGACTGCATCTTGATTTGATTGGCACTAACTTGGAAAGCGAGCTCCTGCACCCACCATCGTGCTCTGCATTTATACGACGACTGTCCAGTGTTGCAAAGCGTTTAATGAGAAGTGAAATGTTCATGTTCTGGCAGCTACGGAGTAATAAAAAGCGTGGCGCGACAGTAAGTTCGAAAAAAATTGGAACGGGCCAGTACTTCGCGGTGAGAAAGATTTAAGTGGTCAAAATATGTGGTACCAAAATGTGTTCCCATTTCCCATCAGGGATTTCTTTTCGTAGTATTAGCGAATGGCGCAGGTGTAATTCCAACGCACGGGAAATCACGGAAATGTGGTGAACGATGCCACCATGCTAAAGATATGACACTGTACGCGAAATTAACTGGGAACCAAGCTATAGTGTTTTTTCTCTTCATATTGATCCGTCTTCCAAATTGGAGAAGCACGGGAAGTGAAGGAAGTTGTACAGATGACAACAAATGTGTATTCTATCGCGATTGGAGCTCATTTATTGTCTTCCTTTCTTTGAATTATCGAAGTTGTTCGTGCTTTGCTACCCTTGAACAGTTCGTAAGAAACCTGGTTTATTTGCAACGTGTAAGCCTACATTTAGTGAGTTAATACTGTTCCCAGTAAAGAGATCTTGATATGAAAAAAAAACATACCTGCGCATATCATTATTGCAGGTGGTCGGGATACATTGCACGTAAACTTTAGAGAAGACCATTCTCCGTGACCATTAATCCTCAAGCTAAGATGTGGGGAAGCCATGATGTGCATTAAGGTATCCACTTTGTAATGTGGTCAAGTGTGAGGTAGCGGTCTGTATAGTTTCCCCTGTGTTGGTCGTTTTAGTTCTGTTAGTTGTGCGTAACAACACTGTAAGTGGTGTTTTTTTTTTGTGTGCTGATTTTGATGGATTTAGGTTGCAGTTCATGACGGAGCATGCACTAATATATCAACCCTTAAGTGGAACAAGGTAGATGTTTCGATTAACGCTGCGGCCGAGCTGATGGGCTGCGTTGGAGTAAGCTGTGGGGGGGGGGTCCGGCGCCACGGTGAGGCTCTGTGTTGACGATGATAAACGGTGCCACTGGGAGCCGCCACCGCCGGCCCAGTGGTCACCGGTGCCACTGAGAGCCGCCACCGCCGGCCCAGTGGTCACCGGTGCCACTGAGAGCCGCCACCGCCGGCCCAGTGGTCACCGGTGCCACTGAGAGCCGCCACCACCGGCCCAGTGGTCACCGGTGCCACTGAGAGCCGCCACCGCCGGTCCAGTGGTCACCGGCGCCACTGAGAGCCGCCACCACCGGTCCAGTGGTCACCGGTGCCACTGAGAGCCGCCACCGACGGCCCAGTGGTCACCGGTGCCACTGAGAGCCACCACCGCCGGCCCAGTGGTCACCGGTGCCACTGAGAGCCGCCACCGCCGGCCCAGTGGTCACCGGTGCCACTGAGAGCCGCCACCGTCGGCCCAGTGGTCACCGGTGCCACTGAGAGCCGCCACCGCCGGCCCAGTGGTCACCGGTGCCACTGAGAGCCGCCACCGCCGGCCCAGTGGTCACCGGTGCCACTGAGAGCCGCCACCGCCGGCCCAGTGGTCACCGGTGCCACTGAGAGCCGCCACCATCGGCCCAGTGGTCACCGGTGCCACTGAGAGCGGCCACCGCCGGCCCAGTGGTCATCGGTGCCACTGAGAGCCGCCACCGCCGGCCCAGTGGTCACCGGTGCCACTGAGAGCCGCCACCGCCGGCCCAGTGGTCACCGGTGCCACTGAGAGCCGCCACCGCCGGCCCAGTGGTCACCGGCGCCACTGAGAGCCGCCACCGCCGGCCCAGTGGTCACCGGTGCCACTGAGAGCCGCCACCGCCGGCCCAGTGGTCACCGGTCCGTCCGCGTGCCGACAGATCGACACGGCAGCCATCGTCCGTCAGCTGGGTAGTCTGCTGCAGCCTGGCGACCACCTCACACCCGACGACTTGCTGGTCGACGTCGTCAGCATCAACCACGGCATGGGCGACAAGAACCCCATCGACTGCGTGAGGTTCTACTCGAAGAGCAGCCCGGACACGGCGCGCGTGATCCGAGGCTCCGAAGTGTCCACCATGCTGCCCGACAAGTGAGCACGGGGCTTCTGGCCGCCTGAACCAGTCACTGCCCACCACCAACATACCTGTACACGTGGGAACGGTGACTCACGTGTGTTTGCCGATGAATTGTATTATTAAGTAGAGTCATGAAAGAGCAACGGATGAATCCGTAATGAAAATAGCGCCATTGCTATATCACTTACGAATGGCTTTAGTTCAGCTACTTCCCTTTCCTCTGATATGTCGCGTTATTGGTTGTCGGAATTCCGCAAGACGTCTTAGTGCGTGATATGCACTTTATACCCCAAATGTGTTCCTTACGAAGCATGAATATCTGAAGAGGTGTCTGCGAGAATACGATTAAGCTGATGTTCCAAGCTGCCATTCGGCAAATGGACATCATGGTACGGTATGTGGGCCAGATTCCGTGAGACGACCCCTGGGGTGTTGTTTGAGCCAGATTCCATGATAGGTACGCCATGGTGCGTTCTTCTGGTCCAGGCTCTGCGAGACGTATGTCGTGGTGTGCTGTGTGTGCCAAGCAGTAATGAATTATTTGTGGAATAGGGTGGAACAATGTCACTTGCTGAACACTGAATCGACATCCTTTCCAAAGGAGTATCGACATCGTGCTTCTTGGTGCGTGCTTATGAAGTCTTCATGCCTCGTTTCTAACAGTATCTAGTATATAAGTATCATGTTTATGATCACTATAAAGGATCCGGGATCGTGATAACGAACATCCCGTATTGCAATTACAGATACGGGATAAACTACAATGTACTATGTTACACAATACCAGTGTATAGCATCGCTATCGTTGGTATCGGTATCTCAAAATTGGGTACCACTTAAAAAAAAAACGGGTAGTTCTACATGGGCAATTGTGTTAAAAATTGGCTTTAAGGAGCCAAGTATTTTACACGACATTATTTCTATGACGATTTCGACATCCTGCTGTACTCGTTTCGGCATCTCGCGCCTAACGATAAAGAAAAAAATTAACACTGGCGCCAAGCGGCTGGAGACGTATACTATGGTGTGTTGTGTGTGCGAAGTGGCTTGAGACGTACACCATGGTGTGTCGTGTGTGTGCCAAGTGGCTTGAGACGTACACCATGGTGTGTTGTGTGTGCCAAGTAGCTTGAGACGTATGGTGTGGTATGTGGGTCAGGTTCCGCGAGACGTACATCATGGTATCGTGCCGTCAACTGGAGCCAGCCAAGGTCGAGGCTGCCCGTACCCGTTTCGAACAGTGGTGCACAACGAACGATTACAGTCAGCCGTCCGTGAGTATGAGAGTTGTTTCGTGAGGTGTTTGGCTCGTAGTCGGACGAGGGTTAAAGGATGTTATTATGGTAGCAGACCTATCTACATTTGTCTGAAGTGCAATGCCGTCGGTGTTCGTCGAATGAGGTCGACAGGAGTGTTTTTAAGTACATCTTGAATTTGAATGGCGCAATGCCACTAAATGAATGTTTGGGACGAGTAGTCTAGGGATAAGTTGCTCGTCTCACAGTCGAAAGGTTGTGGGTCCGATTCTCGCCTGTCACTACTCTTCGTCCGCGACCAATCGGCACGAGAGATTGGCGACGCCATATGCCTTAACAGTCGCTGTGTCGTAAAAACCAATAACCAACCAATCACTAAATGAATTTTGTGTATCCCGCTAAGAAAGTCAGTAAGGTGTGACCCTCTCCACTGCCAGGGTGAGAACTTATTACGCATTCAAGAGATTAAAGCTAGATTCTGGAATAATGTGTTGCGTTGGCCTTATCAAAAGTACAGCGGTTTTCACCCGTCTTAAATTCATGATTATAGTTCGATTTTCCAAAGTGTAGGAATGGTGATACTTCCGACGCAGTTGTTCACAAAGATCCTCAAGCTGTAAAGTCAGTTTAAATATCGTGGCAACCGCTGGTCTTTACTCAAGACATGTTAATACCCTCAGACACATGGTAATGATAGTAATATGAATATTACAGAAAATAGCGTATATGTAATAATTGCGCTCAGGTACTCCATATAGTGGTTGAGGATGGATGAAATTCATTCGAAAGATAGTATTCTTGGAAGTATTTGCTTGAGATTTTCATATAATATATTCATACACTGAAATACCAAGCTGGCTTAAGAAAGCAACGCCGGTTTCGGAAGAATACAATATTGGCTTAAAAGTTTTCCTGCGAACGAGCGACCTTTGGATTATTTTATGACTCATTGGACCGCTCCGCCACCTAACGTCACCTAACCTAACGTTGCCAAGTCCTCACGCCGGCTGATCGAAGGTTGAGCCGATAATTCCGCCGGTTATAAGATTGGAACGCACGATCTTACGATCAAGAGTCCAACTCCCTACAGACTGAGCTACCGCGACCCCTGAAACTTTGCCTGTAGTTCAGTTCTCTCAATATGGTGCTGATGAAAAGCAAATGCGTCGCAAATGGTGAGCCTAGTAACTCCAGCACCAAGTCCGTACAGGTACTGGCACAAGGGCACGGCTAGGTTGAAGCCGAGCTTTCGTCCAGGTCACTGCTCACTGAGCACTTGCTCAGTCGACGTCGCGAGTGTCGTGTAATGTTGGACTGCCAGCGTGACGTTATCCGGGTGACCGGGTACAGAAATTTTGATCCACCAGCGACCGGTCGATTTGGCGTTACCCGAGTGACTGGAGTGGACAATGCCTTGACCCGCCAGCAACCGGTCAATGTTGCGTTACCCGAGTGTTTGGGATGGATAAAAATTGACTATCAAGTTCTTCATGAACCGCAGACCATGGGAAAGGATATCGGCGAAAAGCGCAACTAAGGCGTCAATTAACATGGATTTCGGCAATTGTTATCATCGACATCAAACTTTAGGACAATGAAGAAATTACCAGAGATGATCTAGATCTAGAAGAGAAGAACGGTACAAAGACATGTTGGCAATATTATATTCGCAAAGCCACGGAAGTAGGTAACGCATGCGCGTCTGTACGGCAAAGGACGCATATAATGGTCGGCGGTGATTTTACGTGCATTATGTCGTATACCTGCCACATTATGCCGGGGTCACCATGGCAACGGCAGTTGCAACATTATCAATGACTATTTTCGTGATTTTGAGGGTATAGTGAACGCCTGGTTCGAAATCAGCACGAATAGTCACCGTATGGCGCATTTTTTGGAGGTCACTATGGGCTATATTAGGTAAGCCGATATTAGTGACAATTTTGTTTTCAAATAAAGTAACTATGCAACAGTTTATATACAAAAGTGTGCAGTTGTGTAATGAGCTCTTGGATAGGCAGCCTAAAGAATTTCAACTGTAACTTGAGTGCCGGGAAAAAGATGACACGACTGTGATTGTTACATGGTCTTGACCTGACCTCCGATAACCTGGAAAGTTGCCATTTGTCAATTAATCCAGAACCCAGAAAGGTACCAAAGATTCGTGTATGTGTGGATCATTAAAGAAAATAATTATATAAGTTATCTGGGGCAAGATATACATCTGCCTCAGTCACTGGTGGCTGAATGGCGCGTAGTATAGCGGTTGAACCGTATTCCAGCCTGACAATTTGTTTCTGGTGTGAAGATAGAAAGACGAAACATGCATCACGATAGACTAGCAGCAACAGTCTCCGCTTTCGAGACGCCGATGTGCTGTCCGTAGCTGCTTTTCTATGTTGTTGGACACTTTAGTTGATGTTGCAATGTTGTTAATCTTGAGTGATGTTCATGATGTTGATGTTCAAAGTCCGTAGCTAGCAACGAATGAGGACCATGCTTTCGCGACTCCGTGTCGTGGCATGGCATTGTACCAGTGATGGTTATCTTCTCAGTAGATGTTCACATATCTTTATTTTGATGATATTTACAATATTAGGTGTGTGTGTGTGTGTGTATACATGATAGTAGTGGATGCTCATGTTGTATTTTGTCTTATAACTGACTGATGTCATTGCAAGTATTAGCAATATTGAGCAAAGTTTGCATGGGTGCTCATGATCAGTATCATGCACCAGGAAATACGCAACGATGCAACGCTTTTACAGCTATGTCTGGTGATCTTTTGTGTTGTGTTCGTGGTTTTAAGGAGAACTGTTCAGACGATTAACCTACCGACATTCCACTTACGTCTTCTGTTCGAAAGCCACACTGTTAAGTGACCAACTGGTGTCGTTTTATCTCGCACGGAAAGATGGAGGAGTAATGGTGAGTCTCGCCATGAAAATCGACATGTTCACGTGAAACTGCACGGCTATACTCACTTCCAACATTCCAAATGGTATCTATGGGGAAGCTGAAATTTAATGTGGAATTGAACCTGAGTCTGGATGCGGGTGGCGAGTGATACAAATGTCACTTTTACTAAGGCTTGCATCTTATATGGAGTGGAAAACTATATTGTTGCATAAGGTTAACGGCGGAATGAAAACCTTATGGAAATAATGTTGTTTAAAGTTAGGAGGCGAGTAGTCTAGGGGTAAGTTGCCCGTCTCATAATCGAAAGATTGTGAGGCCAAGTCTTACCTGTCGCTATTCTTCGCCCGCGACCAATCGGCGTGAGAGATTAGCGACGCTACATGACTCGACGGTTGACGTGTCGTAAAACCAATAACCACCACCACCGCGAATTAGTTAAGTGACTGCGACAAAGGGCAGTAGTGAACATGTATTTCCTTGGAAGGGGATTCACGAAAGGCTGTCATTTGGAGGAATGTGAAGCGATTTGTGGGATACAAGGAACAAAGGACATGGCAGGGTACAAGGGTACAAATAGCTAGATGATGTGTATTAATGCAAGCGGGACTTTCTACTTTTAAGTACGTACCCCAGATCTCGTCGTCCGAGCTTAATGATTTTGACGTATTTTCGTCTCCAGTCCTATACATATGATCACGAAATTTCATCGAGATCGGCCAGTACTTTGGGAGATGTGCTTAATGCCATCAATGCTCCCTTATACTGGTAGCTCCAGTGCAAGATTTCCGTGGTTTTTCACCGACCATATAAAGCATGGGTACAAGGTGTTCTGCGTTGAAAGGTTGTTAATGGCAGACATTTAGATTCGCTAGAGTGTGCGTTGTCAAGTTTCATGAATAGTACAAGAACGATAACTGCAATTATTATCTCCAGGTGGTAGTTTACTGTAACGACAGCAAATGTAAGCATCAGCTTGGCGCATGTACTCGGCATCTGAGGACCGCACACCCTGCGGCAGCTCCACCCCCTCCTGTGGTACTCTGTAGCTCACGTAGCCACCTGCCATAGTGGCGTTTCACGTTGCATTTAAGGCGCACGTAGCAAACAGTAGTTTGTCAAGCTTTGCAGCGTCCCTAGGTACCCAGCTTTTCCATGGCCTATGCTATCATATCGGGCATCTGGGGGAAGAACGGGCTGCCTCCCACCCACCGTGGTCGGCTCAGCACCGCCTTCAGCACGCAGATCGTGGCAGTTGGCGGGAACTCGATATGCGTGAATCGCGCAGTGGAGTCTCCACGCAATGACCACTTGCACGTGTCACGTGTAGCCTGTCGATAAGGTCTTCGCCGCCCAGTCGTTGGTTGTAGGCATGCACAAGATGTGGTTGGGTCACGATGTCTTGAAATCCAGTGTGATTTGGGATTCAGACGTACATATAAAATTATTTATATTTGCTCCCAAAGATGTAATTATAAGTGTAAAATTATGAGCTTATGTGTGGACCTATAGTGCTTTCCACAAAACGGAGGGCAGATATAGATAGCCTGCATTTGTTTTCCCCGTGTCATGAGTAAGAGGAATCGTGTTCTTGTTTCCCACAAGAGATGTACGTTAAATTACAAATTGTAATTGTGGGGATATAAATACTATCGTCGTTAAATTGCTATTTCTACCCATTTTTTTAAAATTGGATACACTGCTGAGTCACGTCGTCTTGCTGTATTTTGTGCCTTGCTTCGTACCTTGTGGATTGGCTCATGTGTCCTGCAGTTGCTTCCGATGTATTGATTGGTTTGCTAGCGTTTGTATTCAATCAGAACCTCCGGGAATATCCTACCTGTCGTGGACTGGTGCAGTGTGTGACCGCTGTTTGATCTCACCAGCAGGGGCTGTGGTCTGGTGCAGTGTGTGACCGCTGTTTGATCTCACCAGCGGGGCTGTGGTCTGGTGCAGTGTGTGACCGACTGTTTGATCTCACCAGCGGGAGCCGTGGTCTGGTGCAGTGTGTGACCGCCGTTTGATCTCACCAGCGGGGCTGTGGTCTGGTGCAGTGTGTGACCGCTGTTTGATCTCACCAGCGGGGCTGTGGTCTGGTGCAGTGTGTGACCGCCGTTTGATCTCGCCAGCGGGAGCGTGGTCTGGTGCAGTGTGTGACCGCCGTTTGATCTCACCAGCGGGAGCTGTGGTCTGGTGCAGTGTGTGACCGCCGTTTGACATCACCAGCGGGAGCTGTGGTCTGGTGCAGTGTGTGACCGACGTTTGATCTCGCCAGCGGGAGCCGTGGTATGGTGCAGTGTGTGACCGCCGTTTGACATCACCAGCGTGGGCTGTGGACTGGTGCAGTGTGTGACCGACGTTTGATCTCGCCAGCGGGAGCTGTGGTTTGGGCGGATGTCGCCGGTGATGGACGGCGGTGACCAGACGCTGGCAGAGCTGGAGGAGCCCGGCCGGCGTCGCAGATCCGCCCTCAGCCTGTGATAGACATCCACGTGACCGGCGCACCTCTCTCACGGTCCGATCGTAGCTGCCATCTGACCACCGGCCGGCGCTCGCCTGATCAAAAAAGCAGTGGCTGCCAGCGGCACTTTCATCCCACCAGCTGGTGACCACTCTCGACCTAGGGGCGTCGGTAGCTCGGTGGTTAAGCTGAGCGTCTGCCGAGCCAGATGCACGGGGTTCGATTCCTCGGATCACGGTGCCGCTAAATTAATCACCATCCCAGGTAAAACACGGCTCGCTGAGCTTCGTTCAGATGCTTTTACAAGTGCCTTTAGATGTGGATCCACGTGTGCCATAAATTGCACAGCTTTCCGATGACGATATTACCATTGCGCATGTGTTGTGGCATCCGCTCTTAATGTGTGCCTACCGCATGTTACATCTATGCACCGTTGTAGCGTTTCCGGCAGTCGCATGGACTGCTGCGACACAGTATTGCGGCTAGGGTTTGCTTGGAATGCTTCGCAGGGAGGGGTTGTTTCTGTGGTATTGCACTCCGAATGTGTCAAATAATATATAATGTTGATATGCTGTTTGTGGTGCGTTATCAATAGTTATACGTGTTTTGTGTGAAATGTGTATTATCAGGCCATTTCATGCACCGAGTGTGTTAGCACATGAGTTCAACCATGCATTGAGTGCGTAAATGCTGAAGGTGAAGCACTCATTGCATGGACGCGTCATCAGCGCGACTCTTCTGACAATTGATTGCCGTCCTTTACCGTTGGGGGACTCCGCTTACTTGTTTTGGTGTGTGATTAACATGAAAGTTATGCTGATGTGGGTTTTTTTTTTGCTTAAAAGCGGCTAAATATACCTAATCCCGTTTACATGGCCAGCACTCGTTGACATACCCGGAATCTATTAATGAGTATTGGATTAATACCACGAACCATTCATTTCGCATTTCTATATCGTAGGCTGAACATGCGAAACTAATTGTTGCAATGGCTCCACGGCATAACATTGTTGAATCTCTTAATGTTACTCGCCTACGGCTTAACCTTCGCCTGTATTCTTTCCAAGCACCAGTGATTTGATATATAGTGCCAACTAAATTGTATCCTGAAATACAATCATTAAATGGCCGAATTGGTTTATTAGAACGTATTCAAATGTCATACCGGACTGCCGTTGCTTCTCAATTTTAAAACACGATGCGGTGAAATTCATATTTATTGATAAATGAAACGCCGTAAAACTGTCGGTATCAAAACGCACGTGAAATTCAATGGAAGCTTTCCTCATTGGGTGACGTGGCACTGCAGGAATTGTACCGTTTTCTCAAATTATCGCTAGCGTTACTATCGGTGAAAAGTAATTTGAATAGAATGAGATGAACGATTCAGTGTATCAGTTTCCAACTCTATTTGTTGATGCTAGGAGCTGCCAGGGGCACTATGCAGGCGAGCATCATTTTGTTTTAGATAAACCTCGCAGGGCCAGCTGACCCTCCTGAAAGAACAGACACTGGGCACATGTTAGCAAGAATGCAATCCATAATACCGCCACCGTCTCGCTTGCGTATAGGCTGGGTAGTGTTTACATGTGATGTGACGCACAGACCTGTCACACAGTATTGGCACCGTCTCGCCTGCGTGTGAGTTGTGCAGTGTTGACATGTAATGTGACGCAGAGGTTTGTCGCACAGTATTTGCACCGGGATGCCTGTGTTTAGGTTGTGTAGTGCTAGCATGTATTGTAACGCTGAGGTTTGTCGCACAGTATTAGCACCGTCTCGCCTGCGTGTAAGTTGTGTAATGCTCGCATGTGATGTGACGCACAAACCTGACGCACAGTACTAGCACCCTCTCGCCTGTGTGCAAGTTGTTTAGTGCTTGCATATGATGTGACGCATAGGCCTGTCACATAGTATTAGCACCATCTCGCCTGCGGGTAAGTTGTGTAGTGCTGGCATGTGATGAGACGCAGAGGTCTGTGGAGCACGCAGCGATAAATGTACCGGCTTCTTAGGTTCTTACAAGTAGGTGCGATTGTGCTCGCGCACGTGCACCATGTTCACACAGTGCAGGGTAAACTGACACACCAGCCGGTTTGCTGAATTTCCCGCCTATAGACGCAGGCCAGCATTTGGTTGACTGGATCGTCATGCAACTATGAGTGTTCGCGTTATTCTTATTGTTTCTCGTAACCTTAGTAAATTCTCAGCGCATTTCAGCATGGATTGCTGTTTTGCTCGAGCCTATTACTATTTGCGTTTATTTAATGTATGCCATTTCCGCTTTACGAGCTTTCTGAAATCGAATGCCTCTGGTTCACACTCGCTTATTTTATTTCCTATGAACATTGGGGAACGCAAAGAATGGTGACGCAAGGCTGGCTTGATGAGCTCCATGACTGCCATCTTATTGGCTTAAAGAGGTGCGATGGAGAATAATGGAAAAGAGATGCAGGTGAGACGCTGAGAGTGAACACTACATGAATTCACCCTACTTGCGAGCTTTTTCGAGAGTGAGGGAGCTCCAAGTACAATGGGCATCCGATGCACTTGGCATTCTCATCGTACCTCCATCTCTTTTCCATTTCACCACCCATGGCTGGTAACGTGTTTGGCGAGCACGCGGTCCCTAGCCCCGCAGGGACGCCAGCTTCGGCTGGTAACGTGCCTGGCGAGCATACAAAGTTTAGCTGTGCGAAGTTTACCTTCCCCCATCCCAACGTCCATTCGCTGTTAACATCCAGGATTATTTTCTCCATCCAACCCTGCAACAATGGGCGCTGTAGTATTAACTCAGTCGAAGCGCCTCTGAAGTCCAAGCAGCTAACCAATTCTGCAACAGAAATCTCTCCCGGGTCACGAGCAAGTAGGCCATCTTCCCCTGGTCCACCCATCCGCTCAGTGTTACCGGGGTGATTGCGCCCCCTCTGCTCTTCCCCCGGGTTTGACGGAGTCCTAGAGGCTGATATCACAAAGTGCTAGATGTGACGGGGGAGCAACACTCCCTGGTTCCGATATTCCGGATAGGTGGGCGGGTCCTCAGGGCCCCGTACGGATCAAGTGCCAGGCCGCCTGGGGCCAAGGGTCAGGCCTCTGTCCTGGCCCCTTCCTCCCGGCCGGCCTTGGTCAAGGGTCTGACGGGGCTATAGCTCGGCCAAGATGGGGAGCCTCTCCCGGTCGTCCGAAGGCGCTGCTTACCCCGGATAGCTTATCGATGATCTGGCGTCATCCCGTTCGTGGGATCAAGGCGTTCTCCTAGTTGAGCCCTCCACCTCAGGGGGGGTCGCGAGAAGCCGAACCAAATGAATTTGTATGGCATACCAAACAAACAGGTGTGAGCGCCTCACAAATCGTACTGTTCAATCCCACGCTTTCCACACTCGTCTTCAAAGCATTGGAACAATCATTGCCGCTGCCGGCTCTGTCACCCCTCCAGCGTCGTGACGGCTGTGAACGATTTGGATCCACCCACCCTGAGATCCGGGCGATTGAGAGACGGACTTCAGGTAGAGTGTTGACGCAGCGAGGGCGCATAGAGCGCAACGGCAGTGACAGACAAGCACACGATTCATGACCGTGAGTAAAGCCATGATGTGGCTATCCCGTCGTCGGTTTCCCACATCAGACTACAAACTGCGAAAGGTATTATAAACTATTGCGACCTTCTAGACGTCTGCGACGATGATATCGTGGAGGACTTCGCAGAGTGGAGTGACAATCCCGACGCATCAGAATACGTAAGTGTACCACCATGTTATGTACCAACCAATAACATAATCTTCACTTTTAGTCGACCTGACCTGCCATCTGATATTCGTGTGGGATATGCCAGAGTGAAATGTCGCCTTTTCATGCCCAACCCAATGAGGTGTTCCCGTTGCCAGACTCAAACACCAGACAAGGCTGTAGAAGTCGCCCGCTCTGCGGCAGGTGCTCATCACCTGAACACGAAAGCCAGCAGTGTATCGCTGGCAAACCGTGGTGCACCAATTGTTGGAGTGATCAGGTGCCGCACACTGCGTACGACCGAGCCTGTCCGACGTATGTCCAGGAAAAGAGATCGCCTGTATCGAGGTCACGAGAAACGTCGTTTCTCGTGACCTTGATACAGGCGTCTGTCGTTCCGTGAGACGAGGCAGACGTACGAATCAGCTCACCCAAGAGTATCCAAAAGTGGCTGTTTGCTAGGACAAACAGCCACACTTGCACCGCTACAAATGCAGAGGTAGTGCCGCGGAACACGTCGCACAGCTCAGAGCGCTTCCCCTGTCCATCATGGCTTGAAGCCAGTTCACGGGGCGAAGCACCTTGCCATCGAAGGAGAGTGACTTGCCGGTGTTGTCACTAAACACAACCTGCGTGCGAAGAACGAGCGCAGTGTGCCCTCATACCTTGCACACATGTAGAAAGTTTCGGACACGGAATGTCGCCCGCTGAGCTCCCCGCCACGGTATCCCAGAAGCCCGAGGGGGAAGAGTGGCGTGAGACGCAGCGGAGGAAGCACCAGCAGGTCCCCACATTGTCGCCCACTTCTGAAGTCCTCCAATATGCCAATACCCAGCCCGCCTCAAAGCCACTCAAGCCTCACTTCTCCCTCGAACTCCACACCCTGGCACCATCAGTTCCTCAGCACCATCTAATTACCCAAATCCTTGCCACCTGCTTCCATGCACCCTACCTCCAATACACAACCACCACATCCCACCCGACCTCGGCATCTCTGTACACCACCCGCTCGCTCCCCAGACATCCAGACACTCCCGACGGCTACACCGACGACCCGACTGCCTGGGGTTCAGGTACATCCTGGAGCCCCGGACTTGGGAGCCCGGGGACGTACATCCCGATGTGTGTACGTCTCTCCGGGCCCGTGACCTGGGGGCTAATATCCAGGAGCGACACCTGAGAACTCTAATTTTGATGCCACCGAAGTGTCATTTAGAATGGAATTGCAAAGGACGACAGATAAATGAATGGCAAGTTACCGGGCAGTGCTTGCCTCTATACTACTGTCCGGCGCCGAACTTACAATGAACTGCAATGCCAGCTTCTCTTGGCGGCTTACATGCCCACCGGATCCGAAGCCTATATACGCCCCTGATTCATAGAGACCAACAGGGTTTTGCGGTTAAAAAATAAATATTTGAAGCTAATATCTCGGAATCGTTCACCTAATCTCTCCATTTCTGAGTTCAAAGTGCAACCAACGCCAACGATACGTACAGGACTATTAATGTCATGCACAATTTACACAATTGGCCTCGCATTGCCATTGCTCGTGAACATTTAGTCTATGGAAGGGCAAATTGCAGGTCGGCTATCTCGCTTATTAACTTACTCCGTGCATTGAATAAGTTCCATGTAAATAGCGAGCCATAATTGGTGAATTGTCATCTGGCATATAGAAGTGTGTGATAGTGGTTTTACGGCACGTCGGCCATGGTTGGTCATTTAGCGCCCAGCTGTCATGTAGATACCGATTTGATTATGCCGTATACACTATTGTACAACATGCGGTACCTTCCATGTCTATCTGTCGGTTGCATGTAGTATTGATCGAGTGAAGGATGTGACGCACTGATCCCACTGACCAGCTGGCCGCCGAGGCGTGCGCTACCATCACAGGCCTGGAAAGGTCGCATTCTTGACGTCACCATCGATTCACGCTAAGCTGCACGGGAGGATACATCAACAGTTAGGCTTTGTCTGCCGATCCATTAAAATGTCAGCGTGCTGTTGCCGGGTTTCCTTGCCGCCTGGCCATGGTCGTCAAGCGGCAAACGCTATATTTTGCCGACATCTTCTTTTTGTATCTTCGCTACAAAGGGAGACGTATCATGACCCGCTGCCAGAGGGAGACAGTAGTTTTAATCAGCGCTTGGTGTCCATTCTCGAAAAGCGTGAGAACAGGAAAGTTAGTGACGTTTCATTCAATGTTGGTGTAAGCTTGCTATTTATCAGTTATTAGCACATGGGGGACTTCAACGCAATGAAGCCTATATACTCTGCGACTATAACAAGCCGGGGGCGATGCTAAATACTTTTTAATCCCTCTGAAATTTCATTACGTTTCTTTTCATTCCTAGCCTCACCACTTTGGAGGTGTCTCGGGAGAAATTCAGATTTCTCCAAAATAAGTGTCACCTTACCTTATTCCCCTATTCCCAAGGTTTGAAACAGCATTGTATGCACTGCAGACAATTATCATACGATGGCGTGATAACACCATGTGTAACTATCCTACGGGTGGCAATGCGAAATTGATTGGAGGGGAGCAAACGACCTTTTTGTTGATCAAAGCTGTCCCGGAAACAATTTGTCTCTAGTGTACGTCCATATGCCCAATGGTTAAGCAGCAGCCTGATTGGAGAAATCAATGATTGAGGGGCAAGTGACCCACTTAGTGCATACTTAGTGTAGGGTGTGTGACACCCCTGAATTGACCTCATCGAAAGAGAGTGAATATGTCGCTTTTGTAGGCTCGTATAGCTGGGATAACTTCATGGAGTTCTGTAGGTAAAAGAAGCCATAAACGCTCGGTAACCAGAGACCTCGGGGCGGTTTTCAAAGGTTGGCAAGGTAAACATTGCTTACCCATGTGTTGAAGTAGTGTGATGTTTTCCCCATATATTTCCAGTGAAAATGAGTTCAAATATAACCTAAATACATGAATTGTTTGTGAAAATTTTATGTTCTTTCACCTTGACCACTTATATTCACCTAAAGATGAAATAAAGCACTGGAATTAACCTTGTTCCAACTTTTTTCCCTCCCAGACTAGAAATGCACCTATGTTTTGCCAGCTTTCTTCGAGATTTAATGCACCGAGCCAACGAGATGTCACGTACTTGGAATGTAACTTCTTGCATTTTATAATTCGAAATGAATGCAATGATAAAAGAAAGCTAAACATATGCAATGCCATTTACTTTTTTCTTTTGGAGGTATGTGTTTAACACGTTTACTCAAACATCAACTTTTCTTGTTTTACAAATATCGCTTGAAAGCCAGAAGCTTCGTCTTATAAATAAGCATCACACTGCCAAGGTTCACTGAAACGTCCCTGATTTGGGGCCAAGACAGCCAAAATGTAAAATTTGTACCTGATTAGTAATGTTCACCATGGTGTTCTCAGTATCTCTGTAAACTAACCACTTGCGATTTCTTACATTTGGGCCCATGGGTAAGGGATCAAATAAGGCTAGTGTACCTAATTTTAGTAGTTTCCAAAATACTGTCCCGTAATCGCTGTTTTCTAGTATCCAGGGGTCAAATTAGACACTAGTTTGGCTAGACATGGCCTTCATGTAGCGGTGTAAGCTGAATGCTGATTCGTTATATCATTAATGTTGCATTGGCAGAACAGACCCAATTATATAGGCGCTTCCATCAAAGAAGACCTAATCTGATATATTCAGCAACAGTTGTATCTCTTCAGAATGAATTCGGTGCCCTTTCCAAATTTAGGTAGTGAATACTGATATTGGGTAACCATTAGAAAGTAATCGAAATATTGGTGTTGCCACCAATATTCTGATTGGTGTTGCACCAGCCGGTACCAAAAGTGCACGAGCATTCAACCCTGTGCATTGATAAATGTGGCGCCCTACCAGAACGCTCGAGTATACCCCAACCCCTCCCCAACCCCCCGCACAACGAGCTTTTCAGCCAATAGCACCCCTGAGAGTAGAAAAGACGCCTCTCCAGAGAAATGACGGCCCACGGAGCAAAATCCACCTCCAGATAAAAATTCCCAGATCCGACCTCGTCTCTGTTTCTGATGGACATATTTGGAAACAATATTGGCATATCGCTGGCTGCGCGGCCGTCGGCGCCACAGCCGCACTCCGCTCGATCGTTACCATGGCGACAGCTGTGCCGACAGTCAGGCTGCCACTGACCCAGCCCGTCGCGGTGGCGTAGTAGTTTGTAGGCCGGTGGGAACCTGGCGCGAGGCCATGACTGAGCGGGAAGAAGGTGAGTCGGCGTCATCCGGTAGATTCGTGCACTACAAAAGCCTAAACGAGAATTCCCTTTAACTTGTGGAAGCGTGATTATGATTTTCGTTTAATGTGAAGACAATATTTCGTTGTTTGCAATTGTTGACACCACTGCGAGTTGAAGTAAGTGTTCAGAACTGTGTGCCCAGCTGTGTATGAACTTTGCACGGAACAGTATCTGGGACTTGTGTTTGGCACGTTGATTATGTAAAGCGTTGGAAATTGGCTGCAGTCATGGACGAAATGTCACAAAAATTTGCGTTGTCAGAGCACTCCCTGGGGCGTTATCTCCCCATGTCAAGTCCATGAGTTCCCCACATTTTTCGTGTTACAGCGGGAACGCCAAATATACAGAATATTGCACCCATGGCTTCAGTTGCACCTTGTTTATTCACCAATTCATGATACCACGTGGAATTCCGGTCTAATTCCACTTACCCCAGAATAATAGCGGTACATTTATATGTCGTGGATAATTTAGGCAAAACGTTTAGTAATTTAGCTAGTTCGAAAATTATCGATCCAGCACCAGTGGCGTAGCCGAGGGGACGAAGGGGACAGCTCCCCTCGAGCTGGGAGGTCGGAGGGGCCCTCCAGGCTACTGCCTTGATGGGTTCCTCAAGGCGTCGATACATGGAGTCTGCAAGGACCTAGGGTCAACGCGAGGGACCCCTGGTACGACGAAAGTGGCTCCGTGCTGACAGAAATGTTCCCAGGTCGATGAGGAGGGTCCTGGATCAACGGAGAGTGCCCTAGGGAAGATTTTGAGAGCCTTCAGTTGTGCTAAAGTGAAGGACTTTAGCATGGATGGGCCCCGGATCGTTGAAAGACCCCCGTGTTGACGGAGAAGGCCCCCAGCCAATATGAAGGGCCCCTGGGCTGATGGCGAGGCCAAAGCCGAAGAAAGAACCCCTGACCTGATGGATAGGGCCCGAACGTTTGAAAAGGGGCCTTCGGCTTGCCGGAAAAAGCACTGAATGGTCAAAGAGGGCCCCTGAGACGACGAGGTGTGACCTAGTTGCCCAGGAGACCTCTGGCCAACCATTGGGCCGACGGATGGGCCCAAATCGTATGAAGGTTCCTGGCTTGAGGGGAAGGGTCAATCTTTTGAGAGAGCCTTCGGTCTGATAGGAGGACTTGGATAGCTAAGGAGGGCCCGGAGAGTGTCCTGAGCCGTGAAAGAAGGTCCCTGAGCCGACGGAAGGAGAGTGGTGGGCCGGACGTGCAGAGCCCCGGGTCGACTTTGGATCACACTTATCGACGGGCATAAGAACTGACAGTGGGCCTCAAGCCGATAAAGAGGCCCCACTGGCTACGGAGACGATCTGAGTCGAAGCGGAGGGTTCTCGGTGCTACGCAAAGGGAATCTAAGCCCATGGAGGACCCGGGACTATTAAAAAGCGGTGGTGTTTCCAAAAGAAGAAGTATCGTCATTCTAAAGGGGCACCTTCCCCCGGGCGTGTATTATTGGGCACTCCAGGCTCCTTGAGGGGCTGAAATATAATCTAGGGTGAAAAGAAATGTAACGCATATAGCAACTTGTGTAGAAAGGGCCCCTCAGACAAGAAGACGTTCACTCTGAGGGATGACCAGAGCTCTGAAGACAAGAAGGCCAAACCGAGAGCTGGACTGACGATACCGACTGGGAAAGGGAGCAGTCTCAGCCGGAATGGCCCCTAATAGCCTGGAGTCCAGAAATGGTTGGGATGCTCTTGGAGTTCGAAAGCGTCTCTAAGGGATGATCAGACACCAAAGAGGACTAGTGAAAACCCATCTCAGAGCTGAATTTCCCTCGAGATTGAGACTGAACACGACTATTGACGATTGCGGTGTGTCAATGGTCGCTGTATGGCCAACGCAGTCGATGCGCCCCTAAACCCAAATAGCCAACCACCAGCTTTGGTGGGTCTCTTAGAGCAAGAGAAGATCCTGCGGGATGAAGAGGATCTGAGGACTGGAGAGGGTTCCTGAGAGCTAGGGAGAACAGGACTGTGATGTTCTTGATGCTCTTGAGGGATGAACAGAGCCATACATGAGCTAAGGAGAGTTCTGAAAGCTGGAGATGTTTGCTAGAAATTGTGAGGCCTGTCTCGGAGCTGCCGGATTCCCCTAAAAGCTAGACAGGTTTTTCAAAGACTGGGAATGGCCCATGCAAGTTGCAGAGTGCTGCTACCGAATAAATAGGTCCCCCGAGAGCCAGAGAAGGCTGGGCTGTGATCTTCCTGAGCTTTGGAATGGGCACCTGAGTGGTCGGGGGCCCCTGAAGTACAAGCGAGTCCTTGAGAACTGGCGATGGGTGCGAGGAATACTGAGAGCTCATAGAAACCGACCAAGCAGCCACAGCCATCCGAGTGGCCTGACCACAGCTGCTCCAGCAGCTCCGATCGCTCCGGTGATGATGGAACAGACAGCCCGGCAATAGCTGGTCCGGCGTAGAAACCGCCCAATCAGCCACAGCCATCCAAGTGGCCTGACCACAGCTGCTCCAGCAGCTCCGGTCGCTCCGGTGATGATTGAACAGACAGCCCGGCAATAGCTGGTCCGGCGGCCACTCCACCTTCGCCAGTTGATTCGCCCTGGATCGTGGTGACACCAGTTTACCAAAAATAAAAAATGGCTTACAGGATGCTGTGTGTTTGGCATAGCTGGTCAGGCATGTAGCTAGTCTTTCGCCTGTCCCAAAATATTGCACTTATTTTCTTGACTGGCATTCACGACTCATTTTGAGGAAGTATGAGGGTGTTGGAAAGGCACAGAGATATGGGTCTTGCGATCGCAACCAATGGAGGGGCAGCCCTCCTCCCTCGGCAATCAAAAACGCAATCGATCAAACATGTAATGTGATATTGTCACGAGCCAAAATAAAATTTGTACCTTTTACGTTACATTTTTTTCCGTTCTGGCCTGTCTGAGGAATATCCTGGCTGCGCCACCGGTGAGTCTCACCCTGATCATGAAATTCCCTCTCCATTAAAGTATGTATGAGCGTAGGGAATGAAATGAACAATTCAAACAAACCAGAAATGAACAATTCTGCATATGGAGATGCGCTATCATATTTTACTCAAGCAAATACATGGCGAAATTTTGTGGTATAAATTTATGGCATAAATTTGTGGTATAAACAATGGCATAAATTTGTGGTATTTGCCCAAAATGGAATAATGGCGAAAAATGAGGTCGTCAAATAATCAGATTGCAAAATATCCTAGATGCTATTTATGTTAGTTCCGTTGAGACAAGCAAGCACGAAATGCTTCATGTTAATATAAGTTTGGAAATGTGCGACATCTTAAAGTTTTTTCCGAAGTGACCTAACTTAGTTGGTCGTAGGTTGGTGACGTTGAATGCCTACTCCAAGTTGTTCTCAAAGCATGCGAAGTTCATCTAAGAAAACGTGCGTCAAGTTTGAGTGCACTGACCGTACAATTCTTCGTTGTGGAAGAACCACAAGCAGGAACGGATTTTCAATCCGTCCCACCCCCTGGCCGAACGAGTGTAAAGCAGAAGTTTCTTGTCACTCTAGGTATTACTACGAGTGTTGTTATCTGAAAATGATGTGGGGAAATGAATGAAGTCAATGTTCAGACCAAAATCCATGGGAGAATACAATCCATATTATCCCATGTGAAAAGTTTACATTAGCATTTACTTACTCGTTCGCTGGAGTTCTTCTTTTCTTTGCAGTTGCGACCTACGGTTTGGCTTTCGATGGTCTCGACTCCAGTTAGTTTCAGCCGTTCCGTTTTCGTTGATATACGGCTGAAAGACCGTCTCGGACGGAAGGAGGAGACTGGAAATTGGCGTCACAGGCAGAGGTGTGGTTGATGGGGTGGGGGTGGGCTAGACTATCAACCCTGCTCTTCCGTAATTCCGGCCGGAAGGTGCTCGGCTGCGGCGGGAAGGGGGACGTTGCCAGATGTCACAACACATTTCAGCTGTGAATTAATTTCTGCGTGGAACTTAATAATACTGCGTGTTCCCATCAGGCCATTTATTATCTTTCAGAGTTACGGAGGTGTACTGGCCCATTAATCCCGGATTTCATTTTTTTTCTGGCTTAGTTCCGTAACCGGAAGTTCCGCGAGTGGTCCACCGGGTGCGACATCTACCGGCTGTAAGTATAGATCGTAGTAGTTTGATGCCGCTAAAGGTGACGGGAACAGCCTGCTGAGTTATACGCCGCGCCCTAAGGCGCGGGTTGAGCTGTCATCACCTAGCGACTCGTATCAACGCTAATAAATATTGCCCTTACGGGAATGTACTATTTTTGGTGAAGGGGCAAAGCCAACATTGAGGGGCACTTGCCCTCTCAAAGTGATATCAGATAATACCTCCGGGTATCACACACGTTCGCCAATTTCTGGAAGAATCATGCCCCATGCTCTTGTTGAATCCACCATTACTTCAGAACACTGGTGAAACTCTTGAATTTGAGGATGAAAATTGATTCTGATTGCCTACTCAGAGGCAAAATAAGCAATACTATTTACCACCAGATTATTGAGCCATATACCCCCGAACCCCCAGTCGCTTCGCGCACGATTCAGAATGGCCGTATTGATGCGCGCGGTACAAATGCCAGGCACCTGTCCAGATGGCCCGTCGCGGCTGGTTCCGACAATTTGACGAAGCTCCACCGGCCCGGCGTGTATCGATTAGCATGTCACAAATAACACTGTGACACAGGCCGGTGACGCCAGTTTGTCGTGAAACAGTGCGTGCCGAATCGCCGTCGACCGGTTCGGCTGCCCGCCGGTCGGTCGGACTGCCGGAGGCCAGAGCGCTCGGCCACATTCGGCGTTAGAGACGAGCGCTCGGCCACCCTCTGCGTTAGAGACGAGCGCTCGGCCACCCTCTGTGTTAGAGACGAGCGCTCGGCCACCCTCTGCGTTAGAGACGAGCGCTCGGCCACCCTCTGCGTTAGAGACGAGCGCTCGGCCACCCTCTGTGTTAGAGACGAGCGCTCGGCCACCCTCGGCGTCAGAGGAGAGACGGTGGCAGGCGTCATCGGTGGTCGCGCGGGCCGACCGTGCTGATTGGGCGCTTAATGTGCCCAGTCGGTCTTCGATATGTCGGCGGCGTATTTATAGTTGGCGGGGCCGGCCGCGAGGCTCTGCCTGACAGGAGGAAGCTGGGCTAGCCTGCCAGTGCGACTGCAGACAGTGTGGACAGGTGAACGCGGCCGTGGTCGCCCGTCGCCGACACGATGCGAGCCGGCAAACGCGACCACTCGGGCCCCGCCGGCGGCAGGAAGAAATCCGCCAGAGACCCGAGCCGGCCGTCGAGCACCTGGAAAAAGCGCGGCGACAGGGACGAATGCAAACGTAGGAAGAGTTCGGTCGAGGATGTGAAGTACGATGGCGGCTCGTGTCGTCTTTACCCGTCCACACTGACGCCGCTACTGGCCACCTCGCCTCTGGAGGGCGCCTCGCCGTTCGACGGCGGCTTTCCGTTCGCAGACAGCTCCCCGTTCTCCGGCTCCAATCCATTCAACGCCGATGCGAGCGCCAGACGGAGGCGACTACTCTGGTCAATGAGAGACAAGAAGAAGGCGCGCGCTGCTGCCGTCGACGACTCGCCCAAGCGAAGGAAGCGGACACCCAGCTGGCTGGGCGCTGTCGGCTCACTCGGCGTGGACGGCGGGATCGCTGCCCCGGACGCCGCGGAAGACGTTGCGGAGGATGGCAGGCGACACTCCGCGTTCGTCTCGATCACCCTGAGCGACCTGCAGCCAGTGGGAGAGCCGTTGGACGACGCTCGCCTGTCCGGGCCGCGGCAGCGACCGGAGCCCGATGCGCGACGCACGTCGGCGGCCGGCTGGTCGCGCCAGCCGTCGGCAGACCTCTGGTGGCAGCACGACACGGACGGCCACCATCACCGGCACCCTGCGACCGCCGCCGTGGGCAGCGACCGCGCCTCGGCCGGCCGACGCGCCACCCTGGAGGCCGACTCGGTGCAGCAGCCTAAGCTCGCTTCAGAGCGGGACTTGAGCCCAGGATCGGCGACAGACGCCGCCTCTTCAGCGGCGTACACGTGTCGACACGGCTGCCGCGAGGCGGCCGGCTGTACGCATGCCGGGGCCGACAAGAGGCTCCACACGGAGCGCCGCCAGACGACGGGAAGCATCGCCACGGCGTTTCATGGTGGGTGGAGCGCGCAGCAGCTGCCCTGGTCGGTTGTAATGTCCTCGCTGGGTCGGCGGGCGGAGCTGCTGTCATGGCGACGGTCCGGCCTATACTCTGGTCCGGTCGTCACTGGCGCCAGCTGGAGATGCGGCCTTGCCAGCGGTGTCGACCTGTGAAACTTTGACGGAGTCATTGTCCCTCGTTGTTGGTTCATCGTGCTTTTTAAATTGAACATATTTTGGCACCCTGCAGGTAGATGCTTGCAATGGCAGATCCAGTGATTGGGAACATTCGACTTTCCCCCACCTGACAACCCGACGAAATCATTGAAGTATAAAGAAAAACTGAAATGAGTCCGGAAACTTAACATCTAAAAGAACAATCCCTAAGCTGAAGTATTCTGAGTACGGTGAGAATTCCGAATTATGTACCGCAATTGGGTCTCTTTTCATTCGTCTATCCTCTTTTTACTCCACTCCTAATTGCTCATAGCCAGTTGGTTGGATGTGCATTGGATGGCTCCTGTTGGTGGGCAGGTGGGTGTGGATGTGCTCCAGGTGGCGCGGCACTCGTCTGATGAATGCGGCAGTCACCGCCTGCCGTACACTGTTTATCAGCCGTGTTGCGAGCGGGTCTGCCTGCCCGCGCTCACCTGTCTCTGGGTTTATTTCCACTGGAGGCCTTTAGGGCGGCTCTGTTTGTTTGGGCGGCAAGGTCGTGCTCTGGCGGGTGGGCCGGCGGCGGCCCGACAGGTGCCCCGCCGGCCGCCGGCCGCGTGCTCAGCTGTGGGGTGCGGCTATATCGGCGGTGGACGTCGCCACGCCGGGCGCTATCGGTCAGCCGAGCCGACAGCGACACACTGGTCTGGCCGGCGGTCACGACACGCCCGGCGCCCGCCGCCGCTTGTCTCCGGACCAGCCCCACCAGCAGCGGCACTCCATCGGCGGCGGGCACGGTGCCCAGCGCGACGGTGCTGCCGCTGCAGTCGGACGGCGGCCGGACCCGGGTCGGGTCGGGTCGGGTCGGGTCGCCGTTGCCGCCGCGGTGCAGCGCTGCCCTCGGGGCGGCTCGGTGCCGGACGCGGTCCTGTCGGCGACTGGTGCGCGCTGGTGGGCGAGGCCCGCTGGCCGGCTGGCTTGCGCCGACTGGCTGGCTGGTGTCCAATGTGGCGGCGAGGGCCGCTCGTTGGCAACGGTCGGTGGCGGCACGGCATCAGTGAGCGCAGAGATCACAAGAGCAGCGCTCTCGGCGGCGTTATCCAGGTTCGGATCAGCCGGTTAGTGATGGCGCGCCTCTGCCAACGCCAGCCGGCCGGCTAAAAGTGCGCTTCCGGAGCACCGGCAGGTCAGACGAGAATGCCCCACTCCGCGTAACTCAGCAAGAGTGTACTCAGCGTGACAGTGCGGCGATCTCGCTGAAGCACTGCGCCGAAGACTGTCGCACTGATGGAGTACTCTACTCATCGACGCAGCAGCAAGTACTTGGAGCTTAACGTACTGTTCCGTGAGTACTCATACAGCGTGCCGTTGTCGAATCTCATCGCCACTTTTCATTTATTTTCCTTCTTTCGCAAGAAACCATGGGTTGAGAAATGTTCGAGGAAGTGCGTAGTAGAGAAGCACCTCTTGATGGGTTATGATTAGGTGCAGTGCCGTGTTGAGCATGATTATGAGTTCAGGACTGTTGGGGGAGGCCCTGGGTCGAAATATGTAAAGTGGTAATATAGATATATTTCTTTGTTATAATATAAACATAATGTTATTTGATGCGTTTTTTAATGGGTTATTTTTGTGAAGCACCACACTGCCAAGGGAGGTCGGTATCCGGTAACTCCCCCCAACCCCCAACCCTTACCCTTGGCTACACGTATGCCAGTAACGAATGAAGCGTGTATTGAAGCTACCATTTTCATTCAGTTCAGTTCAGCACTGGAATTGTTTTTACAATGCCTGTTTCGCTGCCATTCCAAAATAAATGGCGTCAGGGCATCGCTGGCGGGTTAATATTGGTATTTAAGGATCCTAGGAGAAGGTCACATGTGCGGCTGTTTTTTAGCAGTCGAAGGCAGGCAGAGAGTGTCACTTTGTATATTCTAAGGGGACTCACTGTCCCCCTTCGATCTTTGATTTTGACCCTTAGTCTTTGATTAGGCATCCTCAGTCATCGATCTGCTCACCCCCAATCAGACTAAAGCTTATCCATTGAGCCTATATAAACGCACACTAGATACATATTTTTTCTGGTCCGTTTTGTCCGTCAAATATATCATTTTCCCCCTCGCCTGATCAACTTCATAGAGTGAATCCCATGAGGCGGAGTCATGGGGTTAAAGGGTTCAAGGGAGGCACATCTCAGCATCTTGCTTGTTCTGCCGTTCGTGTTGTGCACCTATGTCAGTGTGATTAAGGACATGGGTCGACCGTACACAACACACATCTTACTTTTATTTTGCTTATGTGGGTAGTGTGAGAGTAACTCTGGTGTAAGATTGACTTTGAACAGGAGCTGCCAATATGAGGTCGTTCCTCGAAAGGGCGTGTTCAGGAATTGCACTTTTCTGGAGCTTCGGTTGAAGATCCGTTTAGCTGGTGGAGCCGGGGGGGGGGGTTCACTTGAGCACACTAATAGCAGCCTGTCCCTCTTCGAGGAGCGCCTCTCGCTGAAAAAAAATATGCTGACCGTGGGAGATGGGGAGTGCACTCGAACCTTCCCGTGAGGGGGGACCTTCCATTTGGTGGTGCATGCCTCCAGTGCTCCTTACATCCACCCTAGTGGCGTAGCCGGGATTTGATCCCGGGGGTGCGAACAACTGAAGAGGGCCGCTAAGCAGCCCTGCAGGGCTACCTGCTTTGCTACTCGACATAAAAATCCCCAGTTCACAGTATTAATGCACGCAAGAGATAATGTGTGATAATGTGTGTGGGTCCGTCGTTCCGGAACATGCAGGGAGAAGCAAGTCCTTAGATATGACGAATACATTTTACCCGAGCAGATGCTGCGTAGGAACAAGATATCGTGCTGGATTATGTTTGTGGATAAAGGCGTGTTTCTGAAGTGCCGGTGAAGAGTAGCACATGATAGAGAACTAGGAGAACCACTGGTGTGATTTTGAAGCCAAAGTAGAAAGGTGTGTTCCACACAATCAACCCGCACCACGTGGGCTTGAGCCGCACCCTCCCAGATCATGCCGCAGTATTCTAAAATTGACTCGCATTTGTGCAGTAGGCCAGAGTAGGCCATTATATTCCAGCGTTTAAGTGAAGCGCTTTCACGGCACCGCTGGAGGGATCTAATCAGCATGGCAAGTGCTCGCTTGCACACTTTATTGCGTGTTGCGCATGGCAACCAAGAGTGAATTTTGAATCAATAATGACGCCTAGACCATTCGCAGGAGACGGTGAACCGGTGTGGGTCGGTGGTAAAACCCTGTAATCCTCTCCGTTGCCAGCCGCTCTGGTCTCAAATAAGATGCAGAAAATAGTCCAGTTCCTCTCGTCAACAATGAAGCGGTCTCTACTGGGGCATCACAGGGTACTCGAGACAAAGTTTTATTGCCCTTTTGAGAGGCATTGATCTTTGTTAGTGCATTGTCCCTAGCTAAAATAAATATGATGTTCATTTCGGGCGCTGTGGTGGCTTTAACATTGCTACAGATTGCTGCACTGTGCTTCGATAATTTCAGCACAGCTTTTCATTAAGAATGTATTTTGTTCTATCCATCAGTATCATCGAAAAACAAAGAAAACCACGGGGAATTATGCGAACCATGGCGTTCCTAGAGTGAAACCTCACATTGGTTTTCGAGGCAGTGTTGTCGCGGTCGTGTGGCAGTAAAAGCGCCCTTGCTTGAGTTTCTTGTGCTGCAGTGGATCTGAGATGTTGCGATGCTGGCATGATACGATGGCCAAGATTTTCCGTGCTACAGTGGATGTGAGATGTGGTGTTACAGATGGGATGATGAAACTTTGTGTGCTGTCGCGGGATCAGGAAGGACTTGTATATGCCAGATGTGATGGTGCTAGGCACTGGCAGATCCAGGGGAGAACATCTTGATCATACCCCCACCCCTCTAGCCGCGACTAGGGAGGGACCAAGGAAGTATTTAGCTTTCCTCCTCCCAAATAAAACAAAGGGCTATTACAAAACAAATGGAGCAATTGGTTGGGCAGCTTTTTAAAAAGGCAATTTCGTGTTGATAATTCCTCGGGACAGCAATCTTTGTTTTCATGAAGGCAGCATTGTGTATGACAACGATCTAGTGTCCTGCAATCATAGCAAATGAATCGGAAAAATGCTCGTAAAAAGTGGCGCATCTGAATCAGAAGCGTATCCAGGGGGAGCAAATTCTCCATGTACCCCCTCCCCATCATGGAGATGCGGCGGCCATGTGACTCTAGCAAGACACCTCCAGGATGCTCGAGTGCAGTCCCCTTGAATATTTAAACGTATGGCGCCCCTCTGAGCATAAAAGGCCCCTCTAACCACCAAAGACCCCTCCAAGTAAGTCCGCACTCTTACCCCTCGAAATGGTCTCAGTTAGTGACGTCCCTGCGAATGAATGTTCCCTCCGTCTACAATTCCTGGATCCACCCCTGAGCTACATAATGGAAGAGTTTGAATTAAGTGCATCAGCTGACTAACACTCAGCACTGGAAGTCAGCCAATCAAATTAATGTAGGTATTGATCAGGAAAATGTGCGTTAGTCGATGGGTCATTCAAGTGGCCAATCACCACTGTGAAACAGGGAACTGAGAAATATCAGTTCCTGATATAAAATGTAACCAATGCATTTGTGTAAATCACCACAGGTTGTGGAAAGTGTCGGGAACATCGGCGTCGCGACGGACTTCGCGTAAGAAGAGGAGTATGCTCGTGGTGCATTTATATCTGAGTTGAATTGCCTATTGATTAAGTTGTTGATGTTTGTGAGCCGAAGCAAGCAGTACACTGGCCTGCGTTTCAAAACTTTTTTTTTGCAAAAGGTCGGAAGTTTCTCAGCTGTTCTAATACAAGTTTCTTGTGCTGAATCCGAAACTACTATCCATTTTCTCGATTAGCTCAAGTTTTTACACTACGTCAAAGATAGCAACTCACACACTGATGTATCAGTATGCATACTGCAGTATGATATATCAGTAGCAGAGAGAAGTGAGAAGTGTGAAACTTGGTGATCAGGACAAGCCGTTTGCCCCTCATATATGCTGCAAGTCATGTGTGGAAGGCCTACGAGCCTGGAAGAACAAGACCCGGAAATCCGTTTGGAATTCCCATGGTGTGGCGGGAGGGAAAGGATCATACCACCGACTGCTATTTTGTATGACAGATCTGAAAGGAGTAAATCGAAAGAAACAGAAGCATGTAAAATATCCGGATGTGCCATCAGCCATCAAGCCAGTCCCTCATGGTCCACATGTCCCCATCCCATAACCCGATGTCGACATCGAGTCATCTTCCGACTCTAGTGGGGATGAAATGGACGCAGACGCGTCTGGTGCATATGAACCGACCGAGAACGATCGACCGGTACCGTTGAACCAAGCTGAACTCAATGACCTAACGAGGGACCTGAACTTGTCTGAGGAATCTGCTCAGCTGCTGGGTTCACGACTCCGCGAGAAACGTTTGCTGGCGCCTGAAACGACATTCTTTTGGTATCGGAATCGCGAAAAAGAATTCAGAGAATACTTTACCTTCGACAAAGAACATTCTCTAGTCTACTGCAATAACATCGCGGGCCTAGTAGAAGCAATGGGTACAGAGTACAACCCGGCAGAATGGAGGCTGTTCTCGAGTAGGAGCCTGAAGGCAGTTCTGAACAACGGCAATAAGTTCGCGTCGATTCCTGTTGGACACTCCGTGCAACTGAGGGAAACGCATAACAGCATGGAACTTATGTTGTCTGCTTTGAACTACAAAGAGCATGGTTGGGTGATCTGTGGTGACCTCAAGGTAGTAGGTCTCGTCCTTGGGCTGCAGGGCGGCTACACGAAATAGCCATGCTTTATATGCCTCTGGGACAGTCGGGCTGACAAACAGCACTATGTACAACGCGACTGGCCATCCAGGCATGCACTTGACCCTGGCTCCCACAACGTGCAGTCACGCCCCCTGGTTGAACCACAGAAAATCCTACTTCCACCACTCCATATCAAACTCGGTTTGATAAAAAAAAATTGTGAAATCACTGGATAAAGAAGGACGAGGATTTGCATTTTTGGGACAGAAATTTCCACATGTGAGCAGAGAGAAGCTGAAGGCTGGTGTATTCGACAGTCCTCAGATAAGGGAGCTCATGAAGGATACTCGATTCGAAGAATGTCTGGAACAGTCTGAGCTCTCTGCATGGCTGGCCTTGAAGTCAATCATCACCAACTTCCTGGGCAATCATAGAAGTGCGGAATACGTGAAGGTCGTCGATGAGTTCATGGACAGTTTTCAGCAACTTGGTGCTCGAATGTCGGTAAAAATACACTTCCTTAGGTCCCATCTAGATTATTTCCCAGATAACTGTGGAGATTACAGTGAAGAGCATGGAGAACGCTTCCACAAAGGCATACAGGTGATGGAAGAACGCTGCCAAGCTCGGTGGGATGTGAACTTTCTGGCGGACTGTTGTTGGTGCCTGAAGAGGGATGTCCCATCTGCTCTCAACACAGACGGAAGTCCCTGGAAAAGACCATTTATTCCGCAGTTGTGTGTACTGTTAGGATGCGCTCTGAATACACTTATGGTCCATCTGTTTGGAGTTTAAAGCTTTTTTATGCTTCTGTCGGATTCAATAGTAAACCAGTCAGAGCAATGTTTTGGTTCATATGAGTGAAATAACATTTTAAAAAATCGAGCTAATCGAGCAAAACGGATGCCATGTTCGGAATCAGCATGAAAAACTGACCTAAAAACAGCTGAGACACCCTGGACCTTATAAATCACGCAGACCAGTGTTATAAATTGAGCGTCTTGGGTAGGTAGGTACACTGGCAGGGATGTCGTTTTATGTACCTTTAAAGGGACAAGTACCGCATTAAGGTTGGCTTAAAGGGACAAGTACCCCTTCTCCAATAGTTTCAACTTCTAACGTGAAACCCCATGGGGTAAACCCCTCTCCCAATCCATTTGGGCCCGCTCATTGCCTTCATGCATCGCACCTTCATGCGGTACCGTATCCCTCATGAGGTACCGTATCCCTCATGTGGTACCGTATCCTTCATGCGGTACCGTATCCTTCATGCGGTACCGTATCCTTCATGCGGTACCGTATCCTTCATGCGGTACCGTATCCCTCATGCGGTACCGTAGCCGTAGTCCCCACCAATAATTTTCAGAAATTAACGCCTATGTACATGGATGTTGATTGCCATGTTTTGAGAGACTCGACCCCTCAATGTTCCAGAATTCGTAATGCAGCAACCATAGTAACGGCGGCAGCAGATCTGATTTCATAGCTGCCAATGTAAATCAGACCGAACTGTCCTTTATGCGACACGTTATCGATCCCAGCCAGGACTCGCCGACCGTACCCAGTCGCGCCGACCTCACCCCCGCTCGCGCGACGAGTCGGCTGGGTGCTATCCTCGGCGTCAGCTGCCGGCCAGCTGACTAGCGGCGTTTACGAAGCGCTGCGGTCAAGGCCGATCAGTTAAATAAGCATTGCTTACATAGGCACTCCGATTCCATAGGCACATGTTAGTGTTTCGATGGCGGCATCGCAATTCTCCTTTCCCTCGGCACGCTCTCTTCTTTCCGCCTCAACTACAGCTATTTACGCGCCATGAAAACAAGGCTGCCGTAGCCATGCTATGTCTCCCGGATGGACTAAAACGTTTTTTTTTACCTGCAAAAAAAAACACATGATGTGTCTATTTCTCGGAATGTCGAATATTGTGAGGTAAATTCGAGTTGTTATCGTTGTTAATGGGATTTTGCCCACTTGGCTTTGGATGGGCCCGATGGTTTGTCGAAAAAAATCCCCCCCTCCGCCACCAAAAAACAAACAAGCAAGAACCGACTGGATTCACCCTTGGTGCAACAGTGAAAACCTCACATTGGTCTTTAAGATACCTCATGGTCATCAAGTGTTTGTCCAGTGGTCAGCTTGTGGCGACGGTCGTGTTTTAACATGGTGAAGGGCATGCAGTCGATTTTCGGGTGTTATCTCATTGACAGTTCGTATGCGCCGCGTGGTGTGTTAAGTAGGCTAGTGGTAGTACAGGCATCTTCACCTGACGTTTCAGCACTGCAGCGAATCTGATGGTTTGTGATCCTGCAGATATGATGGTGAGGCTTGTCCATGATGCAGCCGATCTAAAGGGATCAGGGATGCTGCGGTGTGGTGGCTATTTTCCGTGCTGTAGCGGATATGAAGGGGTGACATATGACCGATGAGGGCTTTCCATGATGTAGTGAATCTAAAGCGACTGGTATGTGACATATATGTTGGCGAGAGCTGTCTATCCTGCAGCCGATCTAGAGGGGCTGGTATGTGACATATATGTTGGCGAGGGCTGTCTATCCAGTAGCGTATCTGAAGAGGCTGGTATGTGACAGATGTGATGGTAAAGGGTTTCCCTGCTGCAGCGGATCTGAAGGGCCTGGCATGTGGCAGATGTCATGGTGAGGGCTTACCGTGCTGCTGCTGATCTGAAGACGGACTGGTATGTGACAGACGTAATGGTGGGGGCTTTCCGTACCGCAGCGGATCTTAAGGGGCTTGTATGCGACATTTGTGGTGGTCTGAATTAATCCTGCTGTAGTGGATCCGAAGAGGCCAGGGTGCAGTCGATGTGATAATAAAGACTTTCCCTGTTGCAGCGGACCCGGAAGGGCCAGGATGCTGCGCCATTCTGCTGACGCTCGCCTCCTACCTCCTCATCGTCTGCACCCTCCCATTTTCCATCTGTCTTTGTGTCAAGGTAAGCAAACAGCCGGCGGTCTCACCATGGATTTCGTGTTGTGAGTGTTGACCAACTGGATATCCTTCGAGCCTGACTCGTGGTGCGGAGGCGAATTCTCCGGCGGATTTAGCAATGCATCGATGGTAATTTCATGTTGTCGATAACCAAGTGGAAGGACTTAAGATCAGGGAAGCTCTGAAGTCTGAAGCTGATAATTGGAATAGTTATCTTTGCGCTCATGTCATTTGAGTTATAATATTCCAGAACAGCCATTTCTCACTTAGTATTCACCTGACTGCAGCGTTCTCAAATTTCCATAACTTGGTGCAATTTGGCACTCAACACAGCTTTGTCTTACATCGCTTCGGATATCATTTCGGCATCCTTAATCCCAGCTACTTGTCACGTGTTTCAGCGTCAAAATGTCTCAGTACAGATGATAAGTACTATAAATATTGATAGAAGACGCATGCATTAACAGCCGCCAGGATTCCGCACTAATTAAATGTGGAATATCACCATAATTCTTTCCATTCGCGCCTCAGAACAGCCTGAGAGCTTTTCTTGTGCCGTTGACTGCTATAGACCACAATGAAAGCTTCTACGGCATAACCGTATGATGTCCAGCGACTCACATCATTCAGCTGACTTTGCAAACAAACACATTCCAGAATCTTTGATGGATTGCCATTTAGCGAGAATGAAGTGGAACAGAAGCTAATTGGGTGGTGTGAAAAAGCAGGATGAATGCGCTTTCGATACCGAACTAGCACCTAATTTCGCAGCTAACTTATAGATAAAACACAACGTCAATAGGGTGTAGAAGACCATGAATTGAAGTTGAATACACTTTGCTGTCATTGCATGTCATTTTCTTTTTGTTTTCCGCAGTAAAGCGATGCATATATTGAAGTTAAATTATACACAAATACGTGACGGAGAAAGCAATAGCGCGAACAAAAACATTGTATTCGGTTTGTCACATTACAAGTACTTATTTGACAGTATGTTTGATAAATTAGTTGTGCAGAACGAGAAATGTTTGCGTTTTGTCTGCATCAACTAGAATAAGTTTTTACGATTTTCGTTTTGTGTAGATCGGACTTCAATTTCACGAGAAAAAAAATAACCCCATCGATAGTGGTGCCGCGGAGCACAGACCTTAACTTAACAAAGGTAGTATATGAAGATCCGCTACCTGCAGGATACAAATTTGGACCGGCACAGCATATCGAACAGTTCTGTATTGGGGTATGACAATTTTGCATATATTTGACTGAAAACATAATTGCCCATCTTTAGCAGCGTACATAATCCTTCGTTGTGTTTAAGGTGGAATGAGTACAGACGACCGCCCCTTGCTACTTGTGCAACTATCTGCTTGCTTATTGTGGTTTTTCGGCATGGTTTCACTAACCGTCTACCACACTTCGCCAGAGTTACCACTCCTTCATTGCCGTGAACAATCGGGTGATTTTTCGGTACCTTGATGAAAACCATCATACGTTATACCACTGGTATGCCGCCAACAACACTCGGAAAAAGAGCGTTCTAGAACCACCTGTCCGAACGCCCTGTACCAGGGTAGAAGCCTCAATACCTGTCAGCCTGTTTATCGGGTATTTGGCACACTTGACTTATAGGAAAGTAGACGTTTTCTTTGGTTTGCATCGCATAACAGGTCACTAACATATTGAGACAGATCGTTGTCTGCCTCAGTTTGTACAGCGTTTTCTCCGTTTCATTTTCATGGAGTCCAAGAACCACTCCTCACGAAAAGAATCTCAAGCTCATACTGCCATCCTTTCTCCATTTCTCCAGTACCTATCTGATTACTTATTCCCTATCCCTGGATCCCCCTACCCGAACAGGCACTGTTTGTTGAGCGAGGCGCCGATACTGGCTGACACGCCCCGAGCTGCAGATTCCTTGCCTTACCCAGTGTCAACATCCAGCCTTACATCCTGTCCACATGCGGGATATGATATGAGATGTGATGGACGATAGGATACATCCAGCGATAACAGCGAGCGCAGTCTGTGTCTGTGTCTGTATTGAATACAAATGCAGATGCAAATGTTGCTGGTACGTGAACATGATGACAAAATAATAGGCAATTGCTCAACAGCAAGGGGTTAGTAGCCCCTATGCTATTGGTGCAATGCACCGCTGGCGCAGCCAAGGGGGCGGGCGAAGGGCACAGCCGCCCCCTGAAGGGTCGAAGGAGACCTCCAGACGACCGCCATAGGATGCCCGCGAGGGCCCTTCAGGGAGTCAGTGCAGGGGCCTGCAAGGGCCCCTGCACCAACGTGAAGGGCCCTTGGACCGACAAAAGGTGCAACGAGCTGACGGAAATGGCTCCCGGGTCAATGGAGGCGTCTCTGAGTCAACGGGGAGTGCCTTCGGGAAGATATTTGGCGACCATGACTGGGCTAACTCCAAGGGCTTCTAGATCGACGGAGGGGGCCCCGGATCGCTGGAATGGCGTGTGTGATGGGCAGGGCCGAAGCGTCTGAAAAGGGACTTCCGGCTCGCTAGATAAGGGCCTGAATCGCCAAAGTGGGCCCCTGAGACGACAGAGGGGAACCTATTTGCCGAAGAGGATCGAGCCGTCAGAAAGGGCCATTCGGCCGACGGATAGGGCCAAACCCGTACAAAGGCCCTTCACTTGAGGGAGGTGGCCCAAGGAACACTGAGGGTCAGCCGATCCAGCTGAGAGCTAAGGAGAGTTCTGAGAGCCGGCGATGTTTCCTACATACTCTCTCTCGTATGAGGCCTGTCTCGGAGCTGCGGGGTAGAGAAAGAGAGAGAGAGAGAGAGAGAGAGAGAGAGAGAGAGAGAGAGAGAGAGAGAGAGAGAGAGAGAGAGAGAGAGAGAGAGAGAGAGAGAGAGAGAGAGAGAGAGAGAGAGGGAGGGAGGAGGAGGGAGGGAGGGAGGGAGGGAGGGAGGGAGGGAGGGAGGGAGGGAGGGAGGGAGGGAGGGAGGGAGGGAGGGAGGGAGGGAGGGAGGGAGGGAGGGAGGGAGGAGAGAGAGAGAGAGAGAGAGAGAGAGAGAGAGAGAGAGAGAGAGAGAGAGAGAGAGAGAGAGAGGGAGAGATGGATGGATGGAGGGAGAGAGGGGAGAGAGAAAGAGAAAGAAAGAGAATGAGAGAATGATATATACCATGACATTAAATAAACTAAGAATAGAACTCCATCATCAAAGATTTCGACCTTATTGCCTCATTTTATGGAATGAAGAATTCCCTGAAGAGGGCAATAACACTGAAACGTTGGAATGATTGCGTTCTCCGTTTGGTTCCCTTATCGTCCTTTATGTCATGGTATCTTTGTCAAGAGATACAATAGGAATGTATGTATATGTTTATTTATTTATTTACTTATGCATGCATATATACGCATATATATATATATATATATATATATATATATATATATATATATATATATATATATATGACATATGTGTGTGAGTTAATTTTGCCAGCCTGCCACTGGTGACATATGACAGCAAACTCCGGACATCCGAGCCTGTCAAAAGTCCGCAACTCGGAACACTCCGCCGATTTACAACGTTCATCCAATATACTTGCTATAAATATTTGGTATGGTAATTGATATTGCATTGGTGCAGCCTTGCCGTTGCTGCGACTTCGCCGCGCCTTCTTTGTACGTGGAGACGCAAGCGACTTCCAGTGGGAAGACTGAGCTTTTGTTTCAGGGTCATAGCCGTAGACCCGACTCATCTCCGGTTATGACTTGTTTGAGGAAATGTGGACCATTCCCAGCGGATTGAAGCAAGTCCACTGCAATCTCGGTACGAAATTCCTTCTGCTCTCGTGACAGAAACCGCAGAACGAATTTTCCCGCCATAAGTTTCATGTCTCTATCCTCGGGTAACATTTATGTGACATTAGCCGGTGGAATCCGTAAATTCCACCGTCCAATGGTCAGTGTATGATTTATTTCTAATTCTCGCACTGCCAATCGCCAATTTTCGTTGATCGCAGCCGCAGGTTCTCAACATTTTTTGGTGTTCTACTTGATGAAGGCCTTCCATAACGTGTATCACCCCCACAAGGATTCTATCATATATGCGTATATGTATTCATATATATTTATATAAATATGCATGTATTTATATATATACACATATATATATATTTATATACATATATATATTTATGTATATAAATGTATACATATATATATATATATATATATATATATATATATATATATATATATATATATATATATATATATATATATATATATATATATACCAATTCGTATGTATGTCACAGAGGTATCTGGCTCTGATGATTGTTGCTGCTGGCCTTGCAGGTGGTCCAGGAGTATGAGAGAGCCGTGATTTTCCGGCTGGGTCGTCTGCTGCAAGGTGGCGCCAAGGGGCCAGGCATCTTCTTTGTGGTCCCCTGTATTGACACGTACAAGAAGGTGGATCTGCGTACCGTCTCTTTCGATGTGCCACCTCAAGAGGTAAGGACAGCCAGTACTTTTTCGCCTCATGGTATGATATGGTTCTGCACACAAACTCAGTACGAACGAGACGTTGGAAATATTTGTGTTGGTAAACCTGCAAGGGCTAAGTCTGTTTCGGCGACGAACATCCTTAAATTCTTTGGAACCAATACTATTTCGTCAGATTGTGATCACGCCACATTTTGCACACTGCGTGCAGTCAATGGTGTCAACTATTGAAGAAAATATGCGTTCTGGATGCGTGTGCATTAAATGGTTGTACCGACAATTTGTCTCACAGTACTTTTATCAAGCACGCCTATTTCCTGAGGCGTGGAGTGGAGTTTAAAACTCAAGATAATTTGTTGTGTATGTTGATGAAACACTACTAAATAATTTAGGTGCCACATTATTAGGAACTATTTCATAATCTGGTCATTTCCTAAGAACGCACACAAAGGAGCGATTGGCACTGGAAAGAATTTATGGTGGCAATAGAAAGTAAACTCATTTGGATCCTCTAATATTTCAGTACCATATTTAATCATGTTTTCTTCACCTGGCATCGATCCAGAAAATGCGATGATTCAGCACTCGAATTCAGCATAGGAAGCTAGAAAACCTACAAAACAATTTGTTGCAAAATAGTTAACTTTAAGCGGGGCCCTAGGTCACTGACTCAGGGTCATTGACATGGAATAGCCTGAACCCTACGTCTGTATTTGTGACATAAGACGGGGAAAGCTTTTCTCCAATTCAAATTCGGATTTGATAACTACCCTGAAAGTGATCTAGGATTACCTTGGAAGGGCACAAACATTGCAATATACGCTGAATACATGTCAACTCGTGAAGACATTATAAGGGCATTTGATGCCATTTATCTATCCCAAAGCAATCATCAATGGCATTTCCACAATTCGTCATTTCCTCGGAGATTAGTACAGGTTTTTCCCTCATTCATGCACGCACTTTGAGTCATACCTATGTAACCTGACCTGACAGCGACCTGAAACTTCACACATTTCTAGAAGACAATGCACTCTAACATTATAATTCGTGCCCTTGTTATGATTGTTAGGCTAGAAACTCGGAGCATGGAAGCATACATGTAGTTTTGATCTTAACATCATCTCGTTACCTGAACTGAAGTCACCCAGGCTATTATTTTTGTTTTTCGTTGGACATGTACCTACATATTGTTATGTAAAGTTTTTAGGTATACTGAAGGGCTCGCGTCAGAGCTAAAAAGCCTCCGAAGGTAGAAAGACTGTCACTGACTAGGAAGGGCCCATAACAGCTGGAAAGAGCCCGATATATTTGAAAATGATTTCTGAGTGCCAGAGAGGACAACCGGAATGCCCCAGAGGCTTGGAAGGCTTGGAAGAGGTTCCTATGAGAAGAGCAGGATTCACTGAAATCTAAAGAGAGTCCCTAACGGCTAGCAATGGTTGTGAGGAATGCTGAGAGCCAGGTTCAGAGCTAGACTGTCCTTGATGGCCAGAAATGATATCCGAGGACTGACTGAGAGCTAGGGCGGACCGGACTGTGATGTTCCTTAGGCATGGAAGGAGCACTGAGGGATGAACTGAGCCACCTAAGAGCCAAGGAGAGATTCGAGAGCTGGCGATGTTTGTTAGAAATTGTAAGGTTGTCTCGGAGCTACAGGATCCTCCTTGAAAGGTCAACAGGTTTCTTGAGGACTGGGAATGACCCATGCAAGATGGGGATGGATCCTGATAGACGAATAGGTCCCCTGAGAGCCATTCAACTAGACTGGGATGTTTCTGGGCTTTGGTATGGGCACCTGAAAGATCGGGCCACTTAAGAGAGTCCCTAAGAACTGGCGATGGGTGCGAGGAACACTGATGACCAGCTTCAGAGATAAGATATAATCGAGTCATAAATGTTGCCGATGCCTGTGAAGGTCAGCTACAGGCACTTCAGCGGAGGCGGCCGCCGCTGTAGCTACGGCCGCCTAAACGGCCACAACCGTCCTGGCGATGACGATGGTCCAAGCAGACACAGCTCTCCCAGTTGTCTATTCACTGCTGCTCCAGCATTTGTGGTCGGTCCAGCGACTGAAAAAAAAACAGACAGCACAGCGATAGTTGCGATGACGGTCGCTCCAGAGGTACCAGAGCTACCACGGTCGCTCCAGAGGTTGTTTACCCTTGGACTGGGATGAAACCGGTTAAGCAAATAGAAAGAAAAGGATGTTGTGTGTTTGACATAGCTGGCCAGGTATATTCATAGGCCTTCCCCTGTCCCAGAATCTTGCGCTTATTTCCCCCATTACTATTCACGCCTCATGTTCAGGTAGTATGAAGGTGTTGAATAGGCACATCAATGTATGCCTCACCCTTATAGATACCCTCCCCATTGAACTATTTCTGAACGTAACGAATAACAGAAAGAAGCAATTTTTTGGTAAAGACAATGAGGTGTATTCGGGCCATCCACGATGGAGTCTTGGCTATTACAACCTATCGCCGAGCTTTGAAACAAAGATCATCAGTAAATTAAGGTAGCCACAGACACACATGAATGTATGTATACAAATTATGCATACCAGCGCACGGAAAGAGTTGGTGTATCGCACATCCTCCGCCGTCAGTCTAGTCCAACGCATAAAGGCCGCCTCTAGAGGCGGCTGAACAGGGGAACTGGTCGCGTTAGCTCGTGTGGCAGCTCGTCATACAGGGCATGGCCTCGAGGGCAAAAGCAGCGCCTGCCCATCTCCGTCCGCGATCTGGAGACGTATATGTCCCGGTCCTGATGAGTGTGGCGGTCACGGTGCTCGGCTATTGTGGTAGTGGTACCGACTGCAAAGCCGGCTCCTCAAGACAGCGCACCTCGTGAAGCAGGCACAGAGTGTGGTATGAGGCTAAGTTCTCTGCGCTCATCAAGCCACGACGCTCGGACGGATCCGTGACATAGTCAAGTTTAGCTGGTCAGAAAATAATTTTTGATCCATAGTCAATTATTTTCCCAATCCGATACGTATTCTTCTGGGCACTAGCACCGTACAACGAAATGCAATGCTAGATCTGAGAGAGTACCAGGGCACTGACGAGCGCCGATATGACAGATGGTGACAGGTAGCCTGTGAGATCCGGCAGGCCGGTCAAAGTTCCGAAACAACGCCTAGTAATGTTAGATACATGCGCGTCCCAACTGAGGGTTGAATCAAAAATGGGTCCTGGGTTTTTACTTCTAAAAGGGGGAGTAAATCTTTCGCGAGGATATACCGTGCAGTTGTGAAGATTTAGTAAATTTTGTTGGCTCCCAATGATCATCAGCTGTTTTCTCCGCATTCACTTTTATACCTTTTCCGCGGACCCAATTGCCAAGGGAGGCCAGGACGGGTTCCAGCTCGGTAGGGACACTTGGATGCGAGTTTTGTTTTAGGTGACTAAAATGTGTGTACAATCTGCGTACTAAACATAAAAATAAAAATTTCACTATGAGCCACAAGGGCCCTTCTACTCTGTACACGAACCAGTTGCCACCAAATCTTCAATCAGCCCTCCTATAATACTGAAAAGCAAGCCCTCTATTCTTATAATTATTGTCTATGCTGTTTTAAAGATGCTCAATGTGCTGCTGACAATGTTTCTGGCAGCTGGTTCCAGTGTTCTACTACCCTGTTGGGAAGAAAGTTTGCCTTAACCTTGTTCTGCTGTGGTTTAATTTTGAATGTATGACCTCTAATTGCATCATTTCTTCAATTAAACATTTCCCCAAGATATCCCTCTCCAGACCATGGACAAATTTAAAGACCTGATGAGATCTCCTCTCAGCCTTCTATATCTAAGTGAAAACATATTAATTTCTTCAATCTTTCATATGCCAGGTTGCTTATGCCATTAACCATTTTGTAGCCCTCTTTTTAAAAGCCAACAATCTTTTATAGCGGAGACAAGCTTGGATGCAGTATTAAATGTGGCTGATAATTTATAATTTTTTTCTTCCTTTTTTTTTTCTAAATTTTTTTTTTTTTTTTTTTTTTTTTTTCTTTTTTTTTTTTTTTTTTTTTTTTTTTTTTTTTTTTTATTTTTTTTTTTTTTTTTATATTAAAAATTATAATTAATTTTTTATTTTTTTAAATTTTTAACTTACTAACAATTAAATATTAAATTTATATTTTTTTTTTTAATTTATAATATTTATATTTTATTTATTATTTTTTTTAATTTTTTTTTTTTTTTTCTATTTTTTTTTTTTTTTTATTTTTTTTTTTTTTTTTTTTTTTTTTTTTTATTTTTTTTTTAAATTTAAAATAATAAAATAAAAAAAATTTTTAAATTTTTAAATTTTTATTTTTATTTAAATTTAAAAATAATAAAAAAAATAAACGGAGGGACCCAAGTAAAAAATTGGGAAATTAAAATTATTTTTTTTTTTTTTTTTTTTTTTTTTTTTTTTTTTATTTTTTTTCTATATATATAAAAAAAAAAATTTTATATATTAAAAAAAAATAAAAAAAAAGGGTAAAGGTTTATTTTATAATTTTTTTTGGGGGTTTTTAAAAAAAAAATTAAAAAAAATAAATTTTTTTTTAAAATAATTTTTTTTTTTATTAAATTTTTAAGGGGGAAAAAAAAAAAGTAGAAGAGGTTGGTTAGAAATTTTTTTCTTTTTTTAAAAAATTGTTTAATTTTTTTAATTATTTTATAAATATATAAAATATTATTTTTTTTTTTTTTTAAAATTTTTAAAGAAGGGGGAGGAGGGGGGGGGGGAATTTTTTTTTTTTTTTTTTTTTTATTTTTCCTCTTTAAATTTTAATAAAAATTAAATTTTAATTTTCTTTTTTTTTTTTTTTTTAATTAAATTTTTTAAAAAAATATAAAAAAAATTAATTTTTTTTTTTTCTTTAAATTCCCCAACAAAAATAAAAAAAAAAATTTTTTTTTTTTTTTTTTTTTTTATTTTATTTAAAAAAATATAAAAAAAATAAAAAAAAAAAATAAATTTAATTTATTATTTCAATTTTAATTAAAATAAATTTGGGGGGGGGGAGTTTTTTTTTTTATTAAAAATAATAAATAATTTTAATTTATTTTTCCCTCCCCCACCCCCCTACCCCCCCCCCACAATAATTATTTTTTCCCACTAATAAAAAATGGGAAAAAAAATTTTAAAAATTAAAAAAAAAAAAAAAATTTTTTATCCCCCTATTTTATTTTTTATATAAATTTTTTCTTTCCTCTTTTTTTCTTGTTTTTTTTTTTTCTTACTGTCTTTTTTTCTTTTTATATACCCTTAATATTATAATATTTGGTTTCTTAAAACCCTAAATAGTTTTCACCTAGCTTGCTGAACGAATATCGCGCCATCAGTGAACAGACTGAGGTCGTTGGCGAAGATGTAGTAGAGCAATGGGCTGAAAAATGAGCCTTGAGAAAGTCCGATGTTGTTAGGAAGTTGCATTGTTAGGAAGATTTTATGCTGCGACCCAGATTATTAGTGAGGCTGACACTCTGGGTATAGTTTCGGAGATAGGCCGAAAACCATGAAGTGGTCAAGAGTTTTGAATGGTCGATCACATCAAAGTGTTTGCTAAGTATAAGTCCATGGGAGAAAGAGAGATCTGACCAGATATTGATGTCAATACGGTCTCTATCGAGTGACGAGGGGGTGGAAACCATGATGGGTAAGAGAGAGGAAGTGTTGGTTGGATAGGTAGGCGTAGAGTTGCTGGAAAACCGCACGCTCCACAATCTTGGCTATGACCGGAACTATAAAGATGGGTCGGTAGTTGGATGGGCTGGCAGGATCACCGGACTTAAAGATGGGATGACCTGAGGAGTACTTCCATGAAATTGGGCCGTCGGCAGCGGCGAGGCTGGAGTTGACCAAAAGCAGAAGCACACTGCTAGTAACGTCAAAGATCAGCCGGACCACACCCCCGCGTATGCCGTCCCCACCGCAGGCGGTCGGGCTGTGCATACCCAGCACGATGACACGCAGCTCGGATAGGGACAGGGGCACTAAGCAGAATGCACATGCATCCATTCGCGGAAAGCAACAGGCTAGGCTGGGACAAGTATCCTGGCCAGCAACCTCCCTAGCAATACATAGTATAACGTCTACAAAATATCCGTTCAGCTGATCAAACATAGCGCCTTTTGATAGTCCTTGGGGTAGCAGTGTTAAAATAATGGTTTTCAGTTAGATGTGAGATGTGGAAACGAATGCAGTAGGATGCCGAAATTCGTAATGGAAACGATGTCATTTAGCAGAAATTATAAGTTCTTCGAACACAATTCTGATTCGACAGCATACTTATCCCTGCACGTTTTCTGGTTGTTTTGAGATACCTAATTTAGGGGTAACTATCTTAGTGATGGCGATGCAAAATGCCTATCCGTATTAACTGATATTGTATAACAGACCATATCACAGGCCATTTTTGTACCTGGCTTTGTGCAAAGAGATGTTTGTGCATAGGAATCCGCAATGGTGAGTATCAGCATACTATTTATGAACAAAATTACGTTGCAAATTACATACGAAAACTTCATATGGATTCACCATAAAGCAGAATGTCGATACTCTGTTGGGAGGGATGTCGATTCAGTGTTCAGAAAGTGGCATATTCCACCCTGTTCGACGAAAAATGTATAACTGTGGCATCACCTACAGTGGACCAAATTCACTGTCACATGCCTATTCGCCAGATCTCCTGGATACGCATCTGCACATCGTCGAGGGTGTCATGTCGTATGGCAAAAAGCAACTATCTCTTGAGCTCTCTATGCAGGACAGAACCTTGACCCGAGATACGCAGCGCCTCCCGGCAGCCGGCCATGACAACTCTAGTTCTATCAGATACCGCTGGGGCGCTATGGTTCCGTGTGCGCATACGCCTAACTGAAGCGTGTTGGTCAAAAAGCAGTAAAAGGTGACTCAGGGAAGCGTTCCACTTCAACGTAACCACCTGAAAATCAAACACCAATCCACGTACACCATGTCACGATTGAAAGCAGTTTGGTTATTCCGGCGCAAGTTATGAAAGCGAACGGTGCGACGCGGCAGACTGACTCGAAGAACATCGATAAAAACTCGGACGAATTTATGTGGACTAAAATAATAAAATCGTGAACCACATTTGACAAGGCGACGATAATTAGCGTTCAAGCATCCCGGAGAGAACAGCTTGAATAAGTAGGTGTCATAAAAACTGAAACAACGGGTAATCAGACAGAAAAAAGGCGTTCATCAGCTTATTGGCAGGGTCACTATCAGACTTTGTAAGATCGCAAATCAGATCGCCGCAGTTAATCACTTTGCGCGATGGATAATCAATGCAAGTCTGTCCGTACTCGGACTGGAGATGGGAGGTGTTCGCTTTCATGTCTGTAACATTTCTCTGGGGATGGCGGAACACGGTGCCGGTGATGAACCGCCGCTTGCTATCCGGTTTCACAAGGTCTACAATGATCCGAGTCAGCTGTTGAGTCGCGGTTTGACAGCCACTTTGAGCGGAGTCACCGCTCATGTCATGCCTCTCGGCCACGGCCACACCGCCGAAGCCTCGTTCGTGCGGCCGATCCGCTCGGTAACGGTGCAGAACTAGCAGACGGTTTGGTCTAGCGGGCTTCAGCCAGGTCTCGTTGAGTGCACGGCGTCATGTACGGACTTGCTCCGCACGCGATAACCCCACCGATGGGTCCCTCTGCTGCCGGGGCGTCGCGCTTCAGACACGCGTCCGCCCCGAGTAGCTCCCGCCGGAGGCTATCTCATTGCTTTAGCTGGTCACAGACGATTTCAAGGTCATCCGGACCGCTACAGGAAAATTGTCTGTGGAGATGAGCAATCGCATTTTGCATAAGCTAATGATATTCATGTCTTCATTGGGTATATGTTAATGTCCTTCTGTGTTCCATAATATGTTTTCTCCTTTGTTGGTTTTTGTCGGCAGCTAAGCAGTTTGTTTTTTCTGACCTTTACAGGACTGTTGGACCTTGACTGCAGATCTCGCCTTAGCGACACCAGCGCAGAGTGCCTGATTTTCCAGTGTTTAACTATCCTTTCCGAAGTTCGATCCCATATATATACGACCACTTTGAAAATAATATGATTGAAATCCGAGGAGTTCCGTCGAGAACAGGTAAAGGAACTCCTTCATATGTTCGTCCCCATCGACCAATTCCTGACTACGTCACTGGCCTCGGCACTGCCAGAATATCTCCCTGGGAAATGAAATATTTATTGGGGTGTCCATGTCGGGTGTTAGAGCGCATGGAGTACCTTTCACAGTAATTGATGTACAGCACAGCACGCCACGGTCTGCTCGCAAAGTTCGTAAAATGGGAATCCTGTGACTACATTCAGAACACCTCCCTTCACTCTAGTATCACTTCCCTCAACCCCGGGGTCACCTCTCACAAATCGAGTCATTATGGGATGCTGTAGACACGGTCTCGTTCTATAACATTGAACAGTGGTTCTCAAGCAGTTAGACGCGCTCTGGACGCTGCATTGTGTGTGACCATACAGAGCAGCATGAGGTGTTCGAAGTACTCCAGGACACGTCCCACCTTTAGATTGTGGTTTCTACTTTCTTGGGTAGCCAAAAGAGAACATATGAAGAGTACTTCGGCAATTGTTATTTACAACATCGCTTAGTGGCTGCACTTATTTAATCATTATTTATGACTTGAGATGCTAATTATTTCTTTGTGGCTGAGTAGCTATTGGTGACGATTCAACACTCATGGATCGTGCACCCGCCCCTCCAGAATTTCCTACCCAAACACCCCCCATGGCAGTAGTTTTGGGAAGCTTCCACCAGAAATCGCCTCTGGAATATTAATAATTTTCCATAGCATGTTTTTGGGCCAAGAGCTTTTCTTCCAACTTCGTGTAAGGATACAAATAAAATATCTATATGAAAAGAGTGGCGGGTGTGTTCCTCCGTTCATGTCGCAATCCGGACTCCAGTGGTTCAGGATGTGGGATAGGGTGTGGTGAGTGTGGCGCCTGGAGGACGTCCCTGGCTCAGGAGGTGGGACAGGGTGTAGCGAGTGTAACGGCTCCAGATGTGGAACAGGGTAACGGCTCCAGATGTGGAACAGGGTGTAGCGAGTGTAACGGCTCCAGATGTGGAACAGGGTGTAGCGAGTGTAACGGCTCCAGATGTGGAACAGGGTGTAGCGAGTGTAACGGCTCCAGATGTGGAACAGGGTGTAGCGAGTGTAACGGCTGGAAAACGTCCCTGGCTCAAGATGTGGAACAAGGTGTGGTGAGTGTGGCGCCTGGAGCACGTCCCTGGCTCAGGAGGTGGGACAGGGTGTAGCGAGTGTAACGGCTCCAGATGTGGAACAGGGTGTAGCGAGTGTAACGGCTCCAGATGTGGAACAGGGTGTAGCGAGTGTAACGGCTCCAGATGTGGAACAGGGTGTAGCGAGTGTAACGGCTCCAGATGTGGAACAGGGTGTAGCGAGTGTAACGGCTGGAAAATGTCCCTGGCTCAAGATGTGGAACAAGGTGTGCTGGGTGTGGCGCCTGGAGCACGTCCCTGGCTCAGGAGGTGGGACAGGGTGTAGCGAGTGTAACGGCTCCAGATGTGGAACAGGGTGTAGCGAGTGTAACGGCTCCAGATGTGGAACAGGGTGTAGCGAGTGTAACGGCTGGAAAATGTCCCTGGCTCAAGATGTGGAACAAGGTGTGCTGGGTGTGGCGCCTGGAGGACGTCCCTGGCTCAGGAGGTGGGACAGGGTGTAGTGAGTGTAACGGCTCCAGATGTGGAACAGGGTGTAGCGAGTGTAACGGCTGGAAAACGTCCCTGGCTCAAGATGTGGAACAAGGTGTGCTGGGTGTGGCGCCTGGAGCACGTCCCTGGCTCAGAAGGTAGGACAGGGTGTATCGAGTGTAGTGGCTGGGAAAAGTTGCTGACCTGTCTTCCATGCCACGAGATCGACTGATGGTGGCACTGGCAGTGTGTCGGAAGTGACATTGAAGTACATTTAGGTAGCAACTTTGATCTGTACCCGAACCACTAAAAACCATCGCAGGTAACATAAAGTTTGAAGTGACATCTGCGCAGTCAACGCTGAAGAACCAACGCTTTATGGATTGGTGATATCAGAACGGATGGGGTGATATCTATGTTAGGTGGCGCGCACTGTGAGGGCCCCTTTAGGCGGGCGCGGCTGGAATCTGTGGCATATTATTGGTAGGGCACTCAGGTCACATTTGCTACATGAGGCCAAGTGAATAGGGCTGGATAGGTAAGGTAGAAAAGCATTCATGAGTGTGGGGATGCTGGTCCCTGTGTTATTGTTCAAACTTGGACCCTTAGGTTTTTGATCATGCTAAGAAGTTGTGTATTATACTAGCCATATCGGGTAAATTATACTACTAGTATTATATTATGTAGGGTGTACCTAGCAGTTGATTCAGCACCTTCCTTCGGGATGTGATACTGATGAGACTGGCTATGGTAGCACGATGTGGCATGATTGGAAGAGTTAGGATTTGTTGAGGAGTGTGTTACGCAATTGCAGGTGAATGGTGCAATATAGGCTGAGATGTGTGGTTCCATTGAAACTTGAGATAATGGTTGATTATGGTGTGAGTATTTACCTTTCTAGTCTCGTTTCCATGTAGGCTCAACCCAGATGGCGCCCAATGACCCTGATTGAGCCTTAACATTTCATGAACTTTATGAGCTTTATTTTTGTTTTGTATTCAGGAGAGCGACTCCTTAGCACCGTTAGACTAGTAGCTATGGGTGCATCTTCTGTGTGGTCAGGGACGGTTCTCACAGCATATGAATTTATGTGCGTTTTTGTAATTGCGTTTTCCGGGCGAAAGGATGGAGGTGGATTCCTTATAATATCTCGAAGACCTTCCGATTTACTCATATGATACCGTGAGCTAATCGTGGTAACGAAATCTGCTCATCTAAATTGTTGAATAAAAGACAAGTGGCAGGGGTGAACGTAATGACCGAAAATGTGAAATACCTGGCCGTCATTTCTGCCCCAGAATCTCATTGCGTGTTTCCCTGATTTGCATGCATGTGTGCTTACAAGAAGCACTTCTTTTCACCCATGGACATCCAATGACAGACGAGGACAGACAAGACAGACAGACAAGACAATGACAGACTCCCTTTGCCCCGTCACTGTCTGTAGAAATCTTATTGGTTTGGGATTCAGTCCCTGTGCATGGCAGGGCATCGATGGCAAGTGGGCGAACTCCTTCCCGTGGGGAACACCCCGAAAATGGGCCTGTCGTTCGAGTAAGCATCATCCCTTCTAAATTGTCTGAGGTAACTCCTGAACCGGTCAAGTTACCGCTTTAAATTTTGGTACGTCTTTTAACAACTGATGTGCACACATTGTGTTGCACATGGAGTTGGGTGGCCCATTCTTTCCAGATCACTGGCCACAGGTCAAATCCAGTTCACGACCTCATCGCAACACGGCATTTACATCTACTTAGAACTGTTTTTGATGTGCAAACCATGCAAGAGACAATGTAAAGTGGCAGTATAAAATGGGCAAATGAACAAATATTTTTGTTCAAAGAAAATACTAAACGTGATCACTGGTCAGGTCACTAGGCCACATGAAAATTCAAAATAAAACACAAAATGTCTTGCGTAGCTTTGTCACTTGTCAGTGTTTTCGAAAGCCTGGAATATATGTGATGGTAAACTATTTCCTCTAATAGTGTTCCAAGATTTAAGTCAATACCTGGTCATTGTATTAAGATATTACCTGAAGCATCCCGAGGTACATGTATCCGAAATGCTTTGGAGGCCAAAATTCTGACTAGTGTTAAGTAAAAATTTCCAGGCCAGTGTAAGGTAACGCGTTGATTTCATGTTGGCGTGATTAGAATCCCGAAGTTCGATTAAAGAATGCTATTTTTAGATGAAGCTATTTGGAAAATTTCAAATTTGTGTGCGAAATTTGAAGACTTGGTTTTTTAAATAAATAGATAACATTTCGTTTCGCTTCGTTGTACTAGTTACCTTTCCCTCAGCGCCATCTGTTTAGAAATTGTCATCTTCAACATTTCGTTACCTTTTCCATGTATTTGGCATTGACAGGGTGGGTGACCTTAACCTTTGCGTGTGCCAGTGTTCTATACTATGTTTTCGGTTTGTAAATCAATATTAAGGCACGACATCGCTTTTTTGACGATCGAGTCCGAAGACTGCGACGAAGATGCCGACTGACAAAGATGGCGAAGACCCCGACAATGACGTTTGACATGTGTGATCCGACTTGGAGCATCACCCAGAAGAGGTGAAAAATATTCCAAGTAACTCTGAATGTTCAAGGATGTAGCCACATCATGCCGTTTACTGCTTCTCTATCTTGCTTACAACAAGTGTTACTGTGGGTTAAAATGACCTCTCCCCCACCCGCACCGCAAGGGTTAGGGAGTTATGCTGCACTGCGAGGGTTAAATGTCAAAAACATGAGGGATCCATAGTCGTGTTTGTCCGACTTTCCCATCCGATCTTGCGTGGTCATTGCTTTTATCACGTATCGTATAATAAAATTCCTGAAAATTGCCAGTAGTGAACAGGAACTGTAATGTAACAACATGAGTGCGCAAAGTAGGTTTGTTCGCGTGTGAAGCAGACACGTGGGTATGCAAATTATGTTGACAGGTTTACATGTGCATGCCTTGCCACAAAGAGGACGAGAGAACCACGCCATTGGCTCTTTCCGGTGTATGGTAGCACATGCTTTCCGGTGTTGGGGCACTGACGGCGATGCTGACTGGCCGTTCTCAGGTGCTGACCAAAGACTCGGTGACGGTCAGCATGGACGCTGTAGTGTATTACAAGGTCAGCGACCCTGTGATGGCCGAGAATAACGTCGAGGACTACAGGTGCCCGCCCGCCGGCCGGAGTCACGTCGTGTCGGCATGTGACGCGGTCCTCTGTCGTTCGTGTCCGACGCATCCGTGTCTAGCGACTAACAGCATCATGTCCTTTTGCCAGTTTGTTGCTGCTGTGCCAGTAGCGTGTCGTCCCGTGCCGCCTGCACTGGACGCGTGACTGACCTTTAAGCGTGCTGCCGCAGGACGCCGGCTACCTGGCAACGCAGACGTTGTCGAATGTCGACCTTGTTGAAATCTGTCCGCGTTGCTGGACACATATCCACGCCCGTATTAGACGTAATTGAAACGCCCTCACCGGCTGTGTACGTCCCGTCGCACTGTTTGCATCCCGTATGTGTCTCCATTCAAGTGAACTCTCCCCATCCGATGATGTGGATGCCGCTCAGAAACGGTGCTTCCGCATCCATCGGGAATGGGGTCACGACGTGCGCTGCCCTTGCATCCTTGGCGAATAATGTTTTCAAAATTGGTTGTGCCATGCAGAACTGGAAAAGCGGCATTGCCCTGGATTCTATCACCCAGAGCACCACCGTATCTTGAAAATTATCTCCTTTTTGTCAAAAGTTTGAATGCAATTTCTTGACAAGCTGAAACGTTCTTGCTGTTTGAAAAATAAAATCCCAAAACTCACAGCAAAGTAGGAGTTTGTCATTCCAGAAACAGGAATGATGCTGTCATGCACCAATTTGAGCGCTTCAAGATTTGTTGTCGAATCAATGCTTCCAAAGCATGAATCAAACTCCTGGGAATTAATGAATCATGAATGAATCATGAATCGAAGTCAGTTCCTTACCGTTCCAGTCACATTGCTGGGTGAATATTTAAGGAATTTTAGTTGTTCAAAATTGGATCATATTGCACTCCGGTGATTGGCATTTCATATGTTTTTATGTTCTAAAACCACGCCGTCCCACCAGTGAGCTCGTGAAAGTCAAATAACGTCATTGAGGTCGAGGGATCTCAAAGGACGTTTTTGATCTAAAGTGCATTCTATGAATTCTTGACGGCCTATCTTCAAGCTCGGTGACCATTTTTACCTTTGTAGGCATTGTTCCTACGTTGGAGGGTTTGACCTGGCCTGGCCGATTAATCATTCACGCTTCGAGGTAGAATGAATTGTTGGTAGTTTTAGGCCCACCTACGGTACCATTGGCGCCTAGTTCGCAACGCTATCGCAAGTAGATACGATGTGCGGCCCGGTTAAAGGTGCTGATATTGGGTTTGTTGGGAAGCCCATTGCCTGGATAGGAACTGGTTTTCCTAATGTACTTTTTAATTTGGTGCCGTGGCCTTTGTAGTGTGGCACTCAACACGATGGCTTTTCTTTGCGCGATCTCAATTAGGCGCTAAATGTCAGAGGAGTGGTAATCCTCCCGGATGGAAAGGCTGGCGAAATCTCGGATGAGTGGTAACCCCCTGGGACAGGAATACTGATAAGTGTCGGATTAGTAACCTTCTAGGATGGGAAGACTGGCGAAATGTCAGAAGGGTGGTAACCTCCTAGGATAGGAAGGTTGTCGAAATGTCAGAGGAGTGGTGACCTCCTAAGATGGGATGGCTGGTGAAATGCCAGAGGGATGGTAGCCTCCTAGGATGAGAAGGCTGGCTAAATGTCAGGGAGTGGTAAACTTCTAGGATGGGAATACGCACAGTAGGCGAAGGTCAATAATTGCAACTGCCCGCTATCTTCATATCTGCATGCATACATCATACCTGCATACACACCATACCTGCATACACATCACACCTGCATACATATAATATACCTGCATACACATCATACCTGCACACATACATCATCCCGGCATACATACATCATACCGCATGCGGCATGTGCTATTGATATAAGCTGGAGAACGCTTCTTCCAGGCAAAGCGACCGTGTGCGGGCGTTTATTCCGGTTAAAGCGTTTACGTGCAACAATGAATAAGACGTCTTGGGCACAGGACGAACAAGTCTGGTGGCGTTTCTCACTTGATGTTGCCAAATGCTGAAGCGACCCCAAGCAGCAGGGATGTCGTTTATGAAAATGGTTGGTGCTGTTCTGAGTTAATATGCTTTGAGTATAACTGCATCACCATGCTGGTGTCCTTGAATGCAATTCAAGTTGCTATGCCAAGATTTTAACAACAAACACGAATTTACTTGCGCTGGAATGGGCACTTGCTTCCCATCATTAATGTCGTCATCAGAAAAACAGAAACAATATTAGTTATGTGGGAGCTTTCATTGTGACTCCAAACATTTTATGGCCTGCATCTTGTGAATCCGTGACTTCTGATCGAGGAACCTGAGACCTTCGAAATAGTGATCGAAGCCAGTTATAACCTTGCACGGTAACGTTTTGTCAAAATAGAATGGAGCGTGGCAAACAATTTAGGATCTTTCTGGATGATTTGTCCTGGAATCGCCCAGTTGTCAGTGCAGGCAAGTGGATGGAGGTAATATATAATCAGGATAACAGGAAGTAATTACAGGAAGTAATGATGGACAACAATGATTAATTGGCATGGTGAGAATAAGCAATCAAAATAGTCGCAAGATGGAAGAATGGAAGACAAATGGAAGAAAATGAAGTTCAGAAATCGAGCAAATGCAATTATGTTAAAACAAGTTGGTTATCTAAATATCAAATGAACAACGATGTCAAACATGTTACATTATGTTTTGTCCAATGCCTATTCTTATCTTCATCACGCACACAATTTGATAGGTAAGGTAAATTCAGACCTCAGTTGAGCTTGATTTAAGGTGAACTTTGCGAGTTTTACGTGCAAAATATAAAAACATTACGTGGTCCATTCTGGGGTCGAATTTTACATGAAGGTTTTCACGTAAATTTGTCCCTGATATTCATGGTAAAAACAATATGTAACACTTATGACTTGCTACCTGGAAAGTGTGTTATTCAATGTGTTTGCATCCCCTGGACACATTGAGTAACAATTTATATAGACTATTTCGCAGGTGATTTCCATGTGTGTTCTGGAGCAAGAAAATGTGCAGTTTTTTGTTCCCGAGAAGATTGCAAGTCTGCAGATAAACTATCCTAATACTCTCTAGATCGCGTACTCTCTATGCACCATGCCCAAACAGCTTCCTTTCAGGAGGCTATTGAAATGTCTTTAATGCTTCCGAAAAAAATATATTTACAACTTTCTAAATAGTTTGTCCACTACTTGTGAATTTTGGATACAAGGGAAAAAGCTAACTCCAGCTCATCAGGTCCCTTACTGCATACCTCATTGGATGGTGATTCGACGCTGAGGACGTCTGGTATCAGCTGTTTGCATTGGCGGCCACATGGGAAACAATAACCCTTCGCCAACATGCGATGAAAATGTAGATACCTCGCGGTGTTTCTTTTCACTTGACGAGTGCGAGGCTGATTTCTACTTCGAGCCGCCTTGAAGCTTAATACAGCACTAACGTTGGACGGTCCAGATAGAGGAGGTGTGCACATAATCGGATGTTTTTCATCACCGTTCATACGTATTCAGAAAGAAAGTGAAGCAGTTTCTGGTCCATGACACGCAAAGTGAACGAAATCGAAGCAGGAACCCAATTTTATCCCGTAGATGAATGGCTTACCTGACTATGTTGGCATCGATGCACCTTTGCTGAGCTAGACCGCCTCCATCATCGACCCCGCACAGCTCACATTGCGGCTACCTGAGTCCGCGTCAAGGAGGGCAGAAGATCGGTGCGGCCGACTTTGGATCGCAATGTCTAAACTCGACGGCGTCTTGACCTCTGGCCACCGTCTGATCATTCTGCGATCAATCGTCGCCACCGACGCCAGCGACCCGCGGAGTTCAATGATGAATGTATCGGTGGGGCCCGTCCTGCAGCCGACACGCAGCCGCGCCGGCCTCTGCTGCACGTGTTTCTCGCCCCCCAGATCCTAAGCAAGGACAGTGTGACGGTGTACGTGGACGGCGTGATCTATTTCCGGGTGATAAACCCGGTGATGGTGGTGACCTGCATTGACCACTATAGGTAGGTGGGCACTCGACTGAGGACGGCGAGGTCCCGCTCGACCCACTATAGGTAGGTGGGCACTCGTCTGGGGACGGCGAGGTCCCGCTCGACCCACTGTAGGTAGGTGGGCACTCGGCTGGGTACGGCGAGGTCCCGCTCGACCCACTGTAGGTAGGTGGGTACTCGGCTGGGGACGGCGAGGTCCCGCTCGACCCACTAGGTAGGTGGGCACTCGGCTGAGGGACGGCGAGGTCGCGCTGGCGTGGTGACTGGGGACGGCGAGGTCACCGACCGGCGATCGTCACGCCGGTCACGCCGACCGCATCCAGCTACGCTGCATTTGGGCTGTGACGGCCTGGTCAGTGGTCGAGTGGTCAGGCGGCCAGCACCCGTCTGACTCACACCGGGACCTGCCGTGCTTGTGCCGTGCTTCTCACGTGAACGGTGTGGCAGCATCCAATCGGCCCGCTGTAATTTCGAATGCCTCGCTTGTAGTCTGCTTTGCCTAGTCGGCGAAGTATTCTGTGCTGTTTCTCGGTCGCCGTTGTTCGTGCCAGAACGCGTTGTAAGGGCTAAGCGACTGCAGGTCACGCTTCGGTTCGTGCAGGCTGAGGAGGAGTTCCACAAGTGGGTGGTTCACAGGAGGTAGATGGCGTACTATCTTGGAATTTAAATATCTTATGCACGCACGCGCGAGTGCCTACATACATGCATGCATACATACACAAACATAACTAATGCATGCTTGCATAACTGCATGCAGATACACACACACACACACACACACACACACACACACACACACACACACACACACACACACACACACACACACACACACACACACACACACACACACACACACACACACACACACACACACACACACACACACACACACACACACACACACACACACACACACACACACACACACATATATATATATCATACATACATACATACCTACCTACACAGTACACATATACTGAGGGGTTAAACAATTCACCCGAATCTTATGCTGTACCGTTATTTCATCGGCGGAAGCCGGGGAAATATAGGTACAGAATAGGATACAACTCGCGTTCGCTAACAGGTCGAGTCACCATCAGTTGTTGCCCCGCAGCAGTGCTGGATGGGGAGGAGGTAGTTTTGCTACTTCCCAATTAAGCGGATCATCTTTGTAATGAGCCGTGTATCCCTTGTAAAATTGCATTGGAAACTCCCCTTCTTTTGGCAAAATAGGCTTTCAGATATGTGAACTCGAAGAAATCACCATTTCTTTCTGCAGTATAAAATGCATGTCAATTTACATGATTCTGTCTGTTCGGATGCACTTCTGGCTTCCTCTTTGAAATCACAATGAGCAATAACTCGTGAAATAAATGATTTGCATGTATCTTGAGTTCAGAAACGGACCCACGATATACAGGTATCAGTATATTTCTTTCGGTATATGCATCACAATGTATGTGTATATTTTGCGCAAGGCACGACAGATCAGCTGGCGGCGGCCCTAGTCTGCACTGTCAGTGCAGCTGGAGTTGGGGTCACTTGGCGCTCGGCATGCGGCAGTGGTTGAGAGGCTCCGTTGCAGGAACAGAGCCTCTCAGTTAGCTAAGGAGATTTTACTGATGGACCGTCGAAAAGTTTGCTTTCTAAAGCTAAACTTCATTCACTTTGAGATCAGACAGCCGCCGGTCCTCACAAATAACTGCGTGGTGGGGGGGGGGGGAAGCAAAAGATGAACTTCAACGTGTAGCATGGCACACGATCCAGGGGTGGATTCTGGCATTTGGGTTGGTGAAGGCGCGCTTGTTCTGGAGGGGCGCAATTTCTCTGCAGTAAGCGTCCTTCCACTGCAAGGGGCGCCATCGGCTGAAAAAAAAACACGCCCAGTGAGGGAGCGGGTGCAGTGGAGAGTCGTGTAGAGGAGCCTTTTTCCAATCGAAAGGGCGCCATATTTATCGGGTACCGAATGTCCCCATTTGCCCCTCCCCTGGTTCTGCCACTGACAAGAGGCCCTGGTTAGCTGACAACTGTCCCGATAAGGCTTGGATGCGGCAGCGGGTCTGTTGCGTTAGATCATAGGCGGCACGTTAAAACACAGGTTTAAGTTTTGCTACTGACTTCAACTGGAGTTCCTCGGTTGGATGCTCGTATCTCGCTGCTGGTGTATGTAACAAGATCTATGTGTAAAGCTGCCGCACCGAACATTAAAAAAATCAACATAGCTTGCCTTAAATTAGTCCTCTTATATTTACTAATGTGTTATGCAATGTATTTATCCAAGTGCGCCCGGAGTGCTAATTTGAGCGCAGACATATTGATGTTTCGAGACGCTGCGTCCATCACAACTTTGTAGGTTACGCTTCCCGGTGGTTGGCACATTCACGGCCTACTTCTCGTCCGGTAATACTATTATACGACGCCGTTATGAGTGCTGGACAAACGAGGCCAAGAGTCTGGCTCTGCGACTGCCGTGCTGCAGGCACAGGATCGCCTATCACACTATGATGGAAGGCAGCGGGCAACGACTGCAACGGCCTTCTCTTGTAGATTTGTTTTTAAAAAAAGTAAAAACACTATTGGTGGTGCGCCCTGTTGTTGGTGCTCACGAAATGTCGTCACAAAATATTGTATTTGAGCATATACCACGAGCATTTTGGGGACATATTTCGACGCAATTTTACTGTACTCAAAGTGTAGATAGTACGTAAAAGGAGAAGGAGGAGGAGAGCAGGACTTAGGATATTGTGCAAAAAGTTTGCAGGTTTTAAAAGCGTGATAGTCTGGCCAGGTCAGATCGCCCATGTCCACTTGGTCGCATATGGTCAACGGTCGACTCCGGCCCCGGCTTCATCCTCACTGTATCACAATCATGTCGCTGTCACCAGCTCTCAACTTCCAAACCAGCTTTTCCAGAAACGCCACCGTTCCCTCCAGCTGTTCTTGGTGTGTTGCCAAGTCCAAGAGAATGTATACGTGAAATCGGTTTGGCTGCATAAGCGGACTAATGTGACTAAGCATGAGCCCTCCGTGCTGACTTTGTATACCTCCAACTCCGTGTGCCCTTCGATACTAGCTGGCCATAGTTGCAGCCCCAGTCCTGCTCTGGTGTGTCTTGTCTGGTCCGTTTGGTCTGCGTGTTGTAGCGGCATGTGCATGACAGCGGCTGTGTCTGCCTATAGATCTTGAGCAACGATTCGGTAACGGTGGCCGTCGACGCCGTAATATTTTACCGAATCAACGACCCGGAAATATCGGTGACCAATGTGGTCAACTACAGGTAAATATGGGTCGGACACAGTTCTGACTCTGCCTCAGGCTCGATTCACTGCCATAAGGTAATTGTATTAAGCTGCCGAAACTTGCTTCGAATTTGGTGTCGAAAGGTATGTGTCTTATAGGTACAGATACTTCAGCTCTTACTAAAGGCAGTGTGAGCTTTACTTTCAGGATTGACGAAACGTTGAATGTGTGCAAATACGATTGCTTGATTCCAACAGTGCTAAACCGGATCAAAAGCATTGCATTAGGGTGGCTGGATTGTGCCAATGTAGACGTGTATTGTGGGTGCCAGTGTATCATTTGTTATCTGATCGCCGGATCTCCGAAGACCATGTTGACGGAACAAAATGCAGAAGAGGTAAGGCATTTTGTTGAATATTGTTATGCCCCTGATGAGTGCTTCCGTGTGTGTGTAGTTTTCAGGGAACGTGTGTCGGACTCTGCCCCGTGACGGAGAGCGCAATTGGCGCCTTCCTGTCACACATGTTCTGTGTGACATACAATATCAACATGTCTTATTCTCGCTCTCCGATAGATCATGCACGTGCCCTAATTCACGTTGTTTCGTAATTCTAACACTTCGCTGTATTTCCAACACGTAACTTCATCGTTGGTTCTTTGGGTAGTAATTATTCTCCTCTTGTAGAAGTCAGACAGCATTCTCACGCAGATGACATTCTGATATAATGGAATGGCACTCCCTGATGACAAATGTGGGCTGATGGGCCCGTTCGGAACCCGTTGCCTTTCCATTCACCTGAAACGGGACTCGATCGATATGTTATAGACACATTGAAATCGGCAGCCACAACAATTCGATTAAAAATGTAGTCTACACGACATTGTGAAGATGTACTTGGCACGATCCCATACCTTTTGTGCGACGAATCGTGGATCAGTGCCAAGTATATACTGTTAGAATATCGCGAGAAATAGGCAACCATTTGACCAGACCAATAAAAAGCAACTAACATGATGCAATCATACACAGACCATGGTGATATTGACCGCATTTGCTGATAATGTCAGCTGAGCAATGCATCCGTCATAAAAACCTACGATTCTGGGATCAATGCCAGAGCTTTCCATTATGTAATGTTTGCCAGAAAACCGGGTGCGTTGTGATCCGAAATCGTTACACTGGGATGATACGAACAACAGCATGACAGCGGTTCTAAATAACTCAGCAGGGCCACTGAGGCGTCGAGGACAGGACGAACGACGCACGCACGTACGCACGCACGCACGCACGCACGCACGCACGCACGCACGCACGCACGCACGCACGCACGCACGCACGCACGCACGCACGCACGCACGCACGCACGCACGCACGCACGCACGCACGCACGCACGCACGCACGCACGCACGCACACGCACGCACACACGCACACACGCACGCACACACACACGCACGCACACACGCACACACACACACACACGCACACACACACACACACACACACACACACACACACACACACACACACACACACACACACACACACACACACACACACACACACACACACACACACACACACACACACACACACACACACACACACACACACACACACACACACACACACACACACACACACATACGTGTTTGCCGTGACTACCGAGGACTATGGCCTGGCCGTCACTAACGAGGACACCCATTAGTTTTCACTAGAGAAGCATCAATTTTTTATCTGTCATAGAGCAAGATCTGCCGAGTAAGATAGAGGGTAGATTTGGGAGAAAACTTCCAATCGTCGGTTTCCAATGTGATTTGGAATACCGAGGACATCGGCAAAACCGAGGACATTGTGTGTATCGTCTCATGTTCACCATGCATGTTTATCGTCAATACCGAGGACCATCGCCTGGCGGTCAGTAACGAGAACTCCCTCTGACATCCAAGAGCAGTGTGTATGTGGTATGTGATAATTGATGCGTCTGCGCGGTTTTAGGTGTCGGTGATAATCGCCTGTGTGAGGCCTAATTAACCCGCGCCGTCTTTACGGTCAGATCCTCACACCCCGTCTCGGGGGGATAGTAACCCCCTATACAATCTAAGCTAGGCGTCACACGAAAACTAAAGAGGTGTCATTGGAAAGCGCTCGACGAATAGAGTCCGGATCCACCCCACAAAACAATTCCCCCCTAAAAGTGACGTAACTAGGGGGGAAAGATATTCACGACTTTTCACGACTTACATGTTTTTGGCTGTGTATATTCGAGAAAAAAAAAATTAATTATTTGGAATCAGAAAAGGACAGCGAAACTTACCAGCGCCATAACAATTCCCCCCCTCCCCAATTGTTTTCAAGTTTTCTTTAATTTTCCTTTTATAGCGGGTAGAGCAGACCGAGAAACGTTGTTGGAAGTCAACTTGCTTCAATAAAAGATGCTTACTTTAGCCAGAATATTATATTTGAAGTGCAAGAGGAAAATATGGAAAATGTATGTGTAGTCAAAAACGGAAAATGAAAAATTCCTCCCGTACGTTTTGTTGCACCCATAAAAATAGGAAACTGTCGAAAGTTTTAACAAAATATCTGTATCCGTTAAAGCGTGACGACTGATTGAACTTTTTTAGGTGACCTCACTTGACCCTGACTAACTCGTTGACCCTAGATGACCTGACTTACAAATTTCTACATTACATGCCAAATTGATGTGGTAAAAGGTATCCAAAATTTTGGCGCGCTGCCACGCGCCGTTCGTTAAATATCTGCGAAAAACCTGAGGTGGAGGCCGTTGAAGATCCCCCACCCAGAGACAGGACGGGTTAACCTAGTGCCACTGATGGAGGCTTCCTTAGCGTAGGACCACTATTATCGAAAAACATACATTTGAACATCTGAAAAACATTTGAGACAAAAAGTTGTGGGAGACAAATGATTGCGAGGCACAGTATCCTACTGAATAGTCATTGTGTTCAGTTCGCGTTTGGGCGAAAATTGTCAAGTTTCTAGTCTTCTATTGTGGAATTTGTGGGGTGATATCCCCCGCAGTTGCCATAATATTTATACCAAGGTAGAGGAGCTAAGGCCTACGATATCGTTAATATTATGCTAAGATCATAACTGCATTTTCTAATTGAAAATAGCCTGAAAATACCGATGGACCCACCCACCCACATGCTTCTCTTCTCGGCCCTTAAATCTGTACTTGCTTGTGTCATTTTCCGAGAGAACTTCATTCACAATGGCGTAGCTATTGTGAATGAAGTTCTCTTGATTCAGAACTTCATTCACAATGGCGTAGCCATTGTGAATGAAGTTCTCTCAATGCTCATAAGCATCACATCACAGCATCACAATGCTCCATCTGCCATTACTTGATGGGGTCTGGTCAATTTCGGGAAAATGCGGTATTTGATAAAAACCTGACAGTGGAAACCTGATGCCAACATTTGGGTGGGTCCAGTTCACTGGAGGATACAGCTAACCAACTGACGGGCCAAACCGCCCCATTTTCATTGCAACCTACAACCAAAATCATGGATGGAGAAGTTAGAAGAAAAACAACTTGTAGTGTGGTCCAACACATGGATGCAGTGTGGTTCCCAATTTGGTTGATAAAACCCTCCTCACATGGCTCCACGTTGAGAGAACAAAGTGTTGGTGGGGCGAAGGTAAATGTAGTCGGACTGAGACTACACCAAAGATGTAGGAAACTCAGTCTTCGCATATGGCCTCATTTTTTCTCGGATTTATTGCACTTCACATTGAACTTGGGAATTAACGACATGAGAATCTACAGAAATCATTAGAAATGATGAATACTTGACGGCAGTAGCAATGACTGAGCATTGCACAACTTTAGGCCCCGTCCTTTGTGCACAAGGGTGTACCCCTAACAGTCAAACAAAAATCCTTCTGGATGCATCTTGCTTCAATTGCCCTTGATAACGTAAGCATGCATACAAAATTGCACGTCGATCCAACAAAATGTAGAAGTGACGACAAAGGTAGTCTATTTGCTGTCGTAGCCTACGGGTTCTAAATAAAAGGCTCGTGGTCCCGTAGGCTCGTATCAAGGAAAATAGTAGCCTCTAAGAAGCCTCTAGGAAAATAGTATGGTTTTAAATGGGTAAAGGGACCTTCGCTAAATGCATGAGTGATTTTATTTCGTTTGTGGGAGTACCCCCTATATCATTGTGTTACACAAACTGATGTGGGATAATACATTTTCTCCCAAATATTTCATTTTTGTTGGAAAACCAGCTGCAAACGTTCAAGATAGCAATCAACGTATCAACAGCTGGAATACATTGTGTAGTGTTATATATAAAAAATCGAAAAGGCTTCACTGGTTGGGTCAATCCTGGCTTCTTCTGTTTCTCCAGGTCATGATGTTCGCAGTATTCAATAACATCCGGTAGATTTCGCAAGTTAGAACCAAAAATGTTCCTCAAACTGAGCCCATTTAATTTGAAAGACCATTCATTATTCACGTACTTCCCATGACACTCCGAAATATATTTCACAAGGCCTTAGCCACTATTATAGAAACTATTTAGTACGCAACTCTATATATTCTTAACCCGCGCCGTCTCTGCGGTCAGATCCTCACACCACGTCTCGGGGGGCGGGGCGGATAGTAACCCCCTCTAAAATCAAAACTAAACGGCGCACGAAAACGAAAGAGGTGTCATCGGAAAGCGCTCGACGAGTAGGGTCCAGATCCACCCCTGAAAAGAATTTCCCCCAAAGGTGACGTCACCAACGGGGCTAGATTTTCATGACTATTCACGACTTACATTATGTTTTTTGCTCTGGGAGTTCATTTTGGTGGATACATAAAAACACAAAATTTATTTAGAATGAGAAAAGGACAGCGAAATCGACCTGGGCAATGCATTTTTCCTGGTCCCCCAAAATAAGAAGTACATTTTTTTAAATGTCAATAGTTTTAGTTTTCACGTTTTCTTTAATTTTCCTTTTCCAATGGGTAGAGCAGACCGAGAAACGTTGTTGAAAGTCAACTTGCCCTAATCAAAATGCATACTTTAGCCATAATTTTATATTTGAACTGCAATTGGCAAATATGCAAAATGTATATGTAGTAAAAAAACAAACAAAAAAGATACGTTTTGTTGCATCCCTAGAGATAAGCAAACTCTGAAAGTTTCATTAAAATACCTGTATTCGTTAAAGCGTGACGGCTGGTTGAACTTTTTTGGAGGTGACCTCACTTGACGTCGACTAACTCGTTGACCCTAGACGACCTGACTTCAAAATGACCTGACTAGTATTTCATTGGGCACACATACCGAAGAAGCATTTTGTAGGTATCTAACCCTCCTTTATCCATCTCAATCTAGACCATAACTAGCAGGTCAAAGATTAATGTTCCTAGAATGCATTTGCTCGATCACGAATAGTTGCGTATGGTTGGCAGAATCGTTGGTGGCGTGTCGTTGGTGGTGGTAGTTGCATATTCGTTGGTAGAACTGACGACAAAAGCAGTCAATCCCACATTGTTGCAGTCATGTAATGTACTTTCTTCTTTTCTCCTCTGCACGATCTTTCGTTACGGCTTCTGATTCTACTGACTCGAATGGCACTCATGGTCATTTCTAAATTCAAACGCCTATCGTAAGCATTGTTCCGTTTATGCTGTCGCTAGCATAATTCATTTTTGATCTCTACGCACACTGCAAATGAAAAATCATCTTCGAGAAGGGTATTGTTAAGTCACCATCATATAGGTCTCATCGCATATGCGGACAGTATGATTTTGTATGCATAGGCTGTGGTCCGTACACTGTAACCTATGTAGATATTCAATCTCACAACTATTGCATTTAGGTGCTGAAGCATATAATTGCCGCCCAAATTCGAATATCACAAAGGTGCATCACATTTTAAGTAAACTGATAGTCGTGGATGTTTGCCATGAAAAACATCCCAGAATTGCCAGGAATATCTGGCGGCGACGGAACTCCGTTCAATTAATTCAGCAATCAAGAAGTGGTTACGTGTTCAGCAATATTTTTGTGTTCCATCATGCATAGTGATGCATACCGATGCATGCATCCTGATCCATGTGTACTGAAAGCCAGGTATTTGTGTTCGCTTGCATGCTTAGGGGGACGTTTTTGTCAGGATACTCTGAATTTTAATTATTTTTAGTTTATGCTGACAAAATGGCCAGCCGAAATTAAACCTGGTGTGTTTTGATGGGACATGTTCAGATCC